>JAVTVY010029029.1:0-12843 GCA_036873755.1 Hanleya hanleyi | reverse complement strand
AAACAAAGTTTTTTTTCAAAAACTAGCCAATTTGCTCTCTTAAAATTATACCTTGTTCAAGGAGGGTCATCAGCTGAATGAACAGCTTTTAAAACAGTGGGAAGGTGATTACTTTCACAAAGTGAGATATATAATGCTGAATAGGTTCCATGAGCTGAGGACAAATGTATATAAGAACCATCATTAACAAAGAAAAATTATTTGATATAAAATCTTCAATAGTTTTTCCTTTACAGTTCTCTTCATTATCTCAAAGGCTACTACGATCGTTTAAATCACCAATAAACAAGGTTTAGGGAGCTTATCGTAAAGATTTTGAAGACGGAGATCTCCAGGAGATGGTATTAGATTGTATTGTGAATACATAATTCAATGTAACACGAACTGCTACAGCATAAAATCCGTCTTTAAACCAATAGGACTATGTAAAACATCCAGTTTAACAAGTATTGAAGAGCCGCCTCTAGCCTTTCCATTCCCTTCTAAGCGTAGGAATGATAAGGTGCATGTTGCCGAAATTCAATTTATTTTTATCTGCTTCTTTCAGAAAAATCTCATTCAAACAGAGAGCTGAGGGTTCATAATCCTGAGTTAACAACTGAAGCTGATTTAAATTTGGTTGCAGTTCCATTGAAGGAGGGTTGGAAACTGAGTCATTTTTTAGTCTACATAAAAAAAATAATACACAAGACCACTCAGACTAAGAAATAATGTGTCAATTTAGCTATTATGGGCGTTTAATTAAAGATCTTCTCTTCTGGCTTTTCTGATTCATTTTCCGCTCAACAATCCATTCTTCTTCAGACTATACTATCCCATGGAGCACTAAAAAAGAACAGGCTCCATGGCTATACCTATTTCCAGAAATTTAATAAAATAAATTGCCTCAGAAAATGTTACCCAAATCACGGTACATTTATATAGTCAACGGTCGTTCACATTGCAATTTCGCAGATTCAACTGGGCGCGTTGACTTGCTAACCCTAGCCCGATTACCCTAACGCTATATCGGAACCATAGTAGCGCGATAGCGGTGCGACAGTAGCACAATAGCGCGTTAGTAGGGCAATGCATAATGCGTTCATTTGATTTTTGATTCGACATGTACTGTATACGCAAAAAAAGACAAATAGATTTCAAACGTCCTTGTGCCCTGGTTTACATCACTCTTGACAGTGAGCATGTAAAGCATATATCTTTGGCATTTTCTCGAGTATTCGTTACACCCTCATTTTAACCCTACCAGGCCCTACCATAATCCCCCTCCCCTACAAAACTTTCAAGTCTATCAGGTTTTAGCTCTTCATTTTGTGTCGTTCCGGAGATTATCTCCGGAACGACACAAAATGAAGAGCTAAAACTCCGTGATTTTATAGTTTATCATACTGGGTCACAATTTTCATAACCCCACGAGCAGAGGATCATTGGTAATTTCAAAATGACGGCCATGTGTGGGACCATCCTCATAGCAGGGGTCCAATACACCCCTGACAGCAGTCGAATGTGGTCTCCGAAGCTAGATGAAACAGTTTGGTTGGTCAATTCTTGATTTGAAAATTCCGCCAGTAGACTGTTTCATCTAGCTCTGGCATAACAACATGCACCTTTAGCATATCTAAAACAATTAATTAGAACACGGCGCTTTGATTTGCGTTGAGCGACAATGCTATACACTCGACATGCGATCGCCTGAAAAGCTGTCACCCCAACACCGTCAGTAATAGCATCCATTGTATCACACACTACGGCAGTTCATACATGGACTGAAGTATGTATATTAATCGTAGACACATAATTTTTCCGTTTCACGTTTTTTGTTTCATGGTTCTACGAGCTTTAGCCCTAGTAACCCTGAGATTCATGCGAAACACAAACAAAAAATCAACAACATAAACTCGTTAGCAGTGAAAACAGTGTAGGTTATTAATCAACAGATTTTCGGAGATATTTTGTTAATGAATTAATGAAGTTACTACATGATAGAAGAAGGTTTGGCGGAGTAATCTCTACGCTGAGAGCGTGTTAACGATATTTCAATTGCGGGCAGGGCTTGTAGGCCAGACGATAGTCGATCAGCTGACATGTGCTGTTCGGAGTTTGGTGTGGCACCAGAAAAGTTATTGTTTTCGGTATTTTTCTTTAAAATTTCTGCTTTTCTGCGAGGAAATAGTGGTATAAATTATTTTATTTTTTTGCATCAGATTATTATTTACTTATTTATCATAGAGTTTCTGCGAAGAAAACAAATAATTAAAAAAAATAAAATCGAAAAATCGGAAGAAAAATGCCTTTTTTGAAAATGACGTCACTGTGACTTCATCAAAGCGAATATCTTGTTTTTTTAAATATTTTCTGGTAGAGCTATACACCAAGGAGTGTATTGTGGTAAGTTTCAGGTCCCTATCCCAAGGGGTAAGGACATGTTATGGTCCCGAGACTATATTCATAAACGCCGGTCTTTTAGTGATCGGGCAAATTTTTATATATAGGACAAATTTGTTTTGCACACACCTTAAACAGCTAATCCTTTCCACATATATTCGAATGCTTATGAGCGATATATTTTCTCTGATGTTCAAACTAAGTTATTTTACTTTTGTTCATGGATTTCCTTTTTCAAAATATCTGAACAGATTGAATATTCTGTTGTATGGCAAGCCGTTTTGGTATTTATTTATTCATTTATTTTTGATATCAAATATAGATGTGCACCGTTTTGATATTTAATCGCATGATTGTTGATATTTTTCATATCAACAGCTCTTTTCTTGATATCAAAAATTATCAAATAAAGAATTGCTGATAGCAAGAAATCTTTTTTTTTGTTGAAAAATTCTTTTTTTTTATATCAAAAATAGAATTTTTGATATCAAAAATAAACTTTTACTTTTGGTATCAAAAATACAATTTTTAATATTAAAAATAACTGAATAAATACCAAAACGGCTTGCCATATACTGTTGGCTATATGAATGGACGAATGGAACGATACATCAAAACAATCCTCTATCGTGCATGCAAATCTTTTATAAGCATGTTTTTGCTGGAGATACGTTTTATGCTTGCGAAATCAATTGTTTATCTAGTAATGCTATTGATCATCTGGACTATATATCTTTCAAGTTCATCTTGCTAAACTCAACGTCCTGAAGTACGTCAGCACTCAGTTCTGGAAAGAGACAGAAACCACTTTATGCGCAGTTCCAGGCAGTGCATCATTGAAAATTATAAACACCGATCATGCAAGGTACAGGTTTGGTAGATTAGGTGAGCGTTCTGTATACATAACGACGCACATATGCATTCCATCTTCTCTGGTACGGTAACCTTAGTCCGGGAATTCAGCAAAGTGATTAGCGAGTGCGCCCGATACTCAACGGTCGGTTCAACTGCACTAAAAATAGAATACGGTTTCGCATAAACGTGCATGCATGTGTTTCGTAGTGGAACTTCTTGAAGAATATAGTTAAAGTACTTGCTTCCGAGTAACAGCACATCTTTTATAGATGTACAAGAATTACCTACAATACGTGGTGTAGGTACACTGGTGCAACTTTTAGTCGTAGATGAGACGGTTAAATTAAGGCATACAACCTAGAAATTTAGATCACCAGTTATTGGGCGTCTCCAGACTTAAAAACGAAGACTGGGAACATATAAGTGTGGAACATGTCACGGGTATGTATATTTATATAGATATGTCTCTACCGAGTTCATTCGGTACTTTCTCTATCTCGACCAAAGAACGGGTAACGTTATGCAGTGAGAGACACATGAATAATTCCAGCGTCATCCCGGTCATGACAGCTGTCTAGTTTCCATCTAAAAAAATGCATGGACTACAGATAAATTTAGCTCCGTCGTAAAGTTGGTATAATTTAATATAATATAATATAATATATTTCAGTTTCACCAGGTTTAAATCAATTTATCATTATCCCTTCCATGATCCGTATGTCTGTCTCTGTCGCTGTGCGCGTCATCCGTCCTAAAGGCGTTCTTCATTCGCCGAGTGTTTTGTCCGAAAATGTTCACAACTAGGTTGCTACACGGCATGCCAAAACAAACTCGTTTCTATGTTTTGAGACTTTTTCTCGGTACAAAGCTGTTAAGTTGTCCTGGTAAACAAAATAGATACCACATGTAGGCATACATGTAGGGCGATGTACTTCTGGTGGAGTTGGAGTGTCCATGAGAGGTAATTAAACTGAGACATAAAAAAACATGGGCAAGTTCCTATTCGAGTGAAAGGTATTATATCTCCACCATTATACTCAGATATACATTACTGTGCGGTAAAATTTATATCATGCCAATTATGTGTTCCACGTATAGTTGTACACATGTGGATAAAACGGAACTATTACATCATAGCTGGCAATGTGCAAAAGTTTCACAATCGTGCATCAACCTTTTTGCGCCGTCTGGCTCGGCACTGATTAATAAGTGCAGATATTGCTGGTAATTTGAAAACAGGTAATAAGGTCTTAATTAATATTTGAAAATTTACATCACTCGAGCCGCTATTTCTGGGGGGTCTTTCTTTGTCTTTTTTGAGATGGCATTCTGTGAATATTTGTAACAAAGATGGCCGCTTTCATAGGCATTTGTTATTCTCCCATATTTGCTGGTCAACGCTTTGGTTCCATTCGGTGGAGACGATGGCAGATAGTCTGTGGTCGATTATGGTCTATGGACATACTCTTGGTACAGCAAAGTTGCCGATTATAGTGATAAAGATAATATTTAGCTCATGGTAACCTAAGACATAGATCATTAGATAGCGTTTGGTCAACGTAATTGAAAAAAAGCAATTAATGATATGAGTCGTTTCCATAAAGAAATAAAAACAAAAAACAAGACGGAATGAAGATTCCTTAGTAACGTTGCTGACGAGTACACGTGAATGTAATAAAATTGCGGCATATAGCGATCAATATGTCGATTAATGAAAATATTGCATGTAGATGTTATGCGTGATTAAAAGCTTGTATGGACTTTGGGTGGGTTTTTTTATTTCCATAGGCCATCAGAGGGCTTACTGAGAAGTCGATAAAGTACGGCCTATCGGAAGATAAAATACACGGTGAGTGGTTAGTTAGTTGTTTATATAATTTTTGAATCTCTCTGACGCTGAAACGAGAAATATACTAATTATGGTAGCTGGTGTTTCTAACCAAGATGGTATTGAGGTAAACCGAGACGGTAGATCAGCGAAATACCATCTAGACGTGACGCTATAAAAAAATCGTGAGAACTGTTTGGCGATATTTTGCGAGATTCCATAATAAGCCAATCACGACAAATTCTGCATTTTCATTTTGACATTGATTGGCGTTTAGTTCGCGGATATGAACAACTTTGCAGGGGTTGATAATTTGATATTTTCTTCCGCCTGACAAACTAGACTTTTTGTCGAGAGTAAGCCCTGTGAAGTTTAGGTTAAATTACGCACTATGTCTGGACGAGATGCTTTATTTGAATAATGTTTCTCTCTACTGTTTAATATATTGATCCACGTGCGCCTGTGTGAAATTACAAGCGGCGTCATTTTTAAATTGTATAATCCAGCTAGCCTCCTGATTGGCTAACAAACTAGTTTGAAATTCCCACGGGATTTATGTAGCCCTGGTGTAAGATATAATATTCCGTGATATTATATCCGGGTTTACTGAGATTGGGTAGCTCGCATATTTTGTACGAATTGAAGCACGTCATTTAATTCTGAAGCAGAGAGGATGAACAGAAACAGCGTAGTACAACTTCTGGAAGCAACTATACCAATCTAGATTTGGATCGTGTTTTCTCCATCCTAGGATTTGATACAGCAGATTTTTGATATATCCATATGAGTGTTTGGAAGCAAAATAGTTTTGGCATGAAGTGTTTGTACGTCGATCTGAACCATTTTCAGAAGATCGCGGCATTTCTGGCGACATGAATTAATTATATGAATATTTTTTGACACTTCGCCAATCTCCCAATGTGTACAGGGTTGTCCAAAATACAGGTTTAGTTTCTAACAAACGGCTTCAGATTACGAAAGATAAAGTTAATCTGGTTAAACCAATATGGTACGGGTAAAGTCGGATCATTTCGTACAGTCGAGGAACTTCGGACAGTCCACGCAATCCATCTAATCTCAAAATAATAAATTTTCTAATCGTCAAACATGCTTGAATTGGATTTCGGGTATTTATTTCTTCTCGTTTCTGGCGTGAGTTGTTTCATTGCGTCAATATCTGAAGCCATGTGTTGTCCTGAATCCTGATAACATGGGAATTTGCTTTGAGAAGGTGCGTCAGAAAAATGCGGGGAAATTCGGACTATCTTTAACATTGTGGCAGTCACGTGTCACATGATTAGCACTACGGATTAACATGTGCGTTCGAAGCTGTATTGTCTCCGAACTTCCAACTTTGACCACCTTTTTGAAATAATTCTTCATCAACGAACGCTCACGTGATTATTATCCCCGTAAATCGGGCCGATACTCGGAAACCCTTGTCTCAATAGCACTGGTGTGAACGAGCATCTGCATATATCCAGATATTGGAGAATGCGTTGCGTTGCCAAAGCTGTCAAAAATGTGTCTAAACTGGTTGGGTGTATACGACTCCCGTTGAAACCGGTCACCTGTATACGAATAGATAAATGTTCCAGTTGAAACGGGTCACCTGTATACGGATAAATAGATGTTCCCGTTGAAACTGGTCGGCTGTATATGAATAAATAAATGTTCCATTTGAACCTGGTCGGCTGTATACGAATAAATAAATGTTCCAGTTGAAACTGGTCGGCTGTAGACGAATAAATAAATGATCCATTTGAAACTGGTCAGCTGTAGACGAATAAATAAATAATCCATTTGAAACTGGTCGGCTGTAGACGAATAAATAAATGATCCATTTGAAACTGGTCGGCTGTAGACGAATAAATAAATGTTCCATTTCAAACTAGTCTGCTGTATATGAATACTTCAATGGTCCTGTTGAAATGGTCGGCTGTACACGAATAAATAAATGTTCCAGTTGAAACTGGTCGGCTGTAGACGAATTAATACATCTTCCAGTTGTAACTGGTCGGTTGTATAAGAATAATTAAATGTTTCAGGTGAAAATGTTCGACTGTATGCGAATAAATAAATGTTCCAGGTAAAACTGGTTACCTGTATTCGAGTAAATAAATGGTCCAGTTGAAACGGGTCACCTGTATACGAATAAGTAAATGTTCCAGTTGAAACTAGTCACCTGTATACGAATAAATAGATGTTACAATTGAAACTATTCACCTGTATATAAATAAATGTTCCAGTTGAAACTGGCCACCTGTTGATCTTCTGCCTTAATTAATTTGCAGAGCTTCACGACACATTCAAGGTGTTCGACAGGAATGGGGATGGTATGATAACTACGGACGAACTTGGAACCGTCATGGCCTCGCTCGGGCTAAGACCAACCCTCCAGGAACTCAAAGCTTTTATTCGCTCCGTCGACGTTGACAGTAAGATTTTTTGTCTGATACCTGTATGGGTAGGCCTACTTATATCTTATCCAGTAGTGATAGGGGAACTCTTTACCTGTAGAACTGAGAGCGTGTGATAATATTGTATCTTTCAAACTCCAGCTCTTAAAATCAAATATTTTAGATACGATACTTGGAAATGCTTTGTAAACTGCACTTAGTTCTAACCGACTGTGATAGTACGTGCATTTTTATTTATTACATTTACAATATAAATCCATGTTCGGATATTCCTACATGTGTCAATATATATACTTTTTTCAATACATACACTAACTATTTTAGTAACTTATTTCTGAGCCTTAAAGAAGACTAGACTTGAGGCTAATTAAGGATGTCCGCTGGTGGTAAATCAAGGTAATTAACTGTGTAATATGAGGAAAAACAAAGAAAAAAATATAGGTTGGTGTGCATTTTTTAGCTATAGGCAACATTAAGTGGACTGACCCATGCTCAATTTGATAACCCAGAAAGCATAGGGAATAGCCCTAGTTTTGAAGCATATTCATGAAAATTCATATAAATAGTATTTAACTTTTTCTTATATTCTAACTGTTTGCAGATAATCACAATGTCTATCAAAATTTAGCAAATTGGATGGATGTTGGTGTGAAAAATTCTCGGCTAGAAGGCTTTTAAAGGAAATCCCCATCTCTTAACCTAGGGAAGGGAGATAACCCAATAGAAAAACAGGCAAAATGGCTGCCAAAGTCAAAAACCATCAGCGGACATCCTTAAGCCACCCAGAATGAATAAAGTTATTATTATTATTTATTTATTTATTATTATTATTATTATTATTATTATTATTATTATGACGTGGGGTCATTTGACTTTCGGTCAGATTACGCCGTTATATGTTACTGCCACTATTTCTAATACTCAATCAATCAATCAATCACTTTATTGAATTAGGCATGTCTGCTTATCATCAAATACAACTGATATGTTACATTAGAGGTAACGATATGACAACACATACAGGCACGTTTCTTGCAGTAATAATATAATAATAGTTGCTAGCGAGGACTAACAAATATATCTTTAAGTTTATACATTTCGTTATCTGTGGACTTCCAAAAATATACTTAGCTGACACTTCCTTGTAGAACGTAACAAAATAATAACTTTATGCATACTACGCTTATTCCAAAAATATTTACAGTACCACCATCTCCCCCTCCCCTCTCCCCCAGCATGCCCAGACTGCATGCGGTACATCTCAACTCGACCAGGCCAGATACAGTTCTTATCTGGGTAGGCCCCCTATATTAGGGTGTGTCCAAAATGGCGACAGGTGATTGGTTCAGTTGGACCCGCGATCTGGACAATCACACTCATTGAACGTAGACAAACCTCCAGATTGAAAATGATCCTTAAGGGCCTCGACGTGTCCCCATCACAAAATAGTAAACACTGTATGTGAACTACCGTCAATTTGTTTTCTTCCAAATATTTTAGGCCGTTTGTAATATCGAAATTGTCTTAAGAAAAGAAAACAAGAGAAGTAAAGTAGCTAATTTCTACAACTTCGGTCTGATCTCTAGCAGTATCTCACAGTCGTTGCCCATTGGCTCGTTTTAACGGTGTCACTCAGGTGACGTAATGGTTTGTGAAACTGGCCGAATATACGGTGAATTAGGTCAATTTGCTAAGGGTAATATTTAGCGAAATTTTAAATTCCCTTACCTCGGTAAGATCATCGACCATTGCCATATTATCTTGCTGCGTCTATATGTCATGAGATTTACATTTAAAATTACTTCCCAACAGAAAGTGGAACAATCGACTTCGGTGAGTTTCTGGAAATATTCGTCAAGAAGATCTCCGTCGACCCTGAGAAGGAATTGCACGAGGTATTTTGCATTTTCGACAAGAACCACGATGGTTTCATTTCCCCTGCCGAACTCTATCAAGTCTTACTACAACTTGGAGAGAAGACAACGAAGGTAGGTTATATTTTAGAAAGAAAAAAAAACAAACTATTATTAGATAGGCGTTTACTTTCACGGCTATATATATTGTCGTGTGTGCATTTCGGCCCAATATTCTTTAAGCGGCGCTTGGAGACAAGTTGGGGCACTGAAACAATGCAAGTGCGCTTTTTTTTCAAACCAAAATATTTAATTCCATCCTATTGATATTGAATTTAATAAAATTTTCCGTTTTCCACAAAATGTAAACTCAAATTCAAAAATGTTTTCGTTGGAATGCAATCTATTTACGACTCCAAACGACGAAGACGGATTCAAGTGGATTATCCGTAACATAATTTTCTCCCATCATCGCCCCTTTCTTTTTGAAATATTATTTCTTTGAATTCCCGAACAACGCGTCATTGCTATTTCACAGTGCAATTATCTCGCCAATGTTATGCGTTCGATTCCCCCCCCCCCCATTGTTATTCCTTCAAATTCACCTATCATTGCTATTCCCCTCACCGTTGATATATCATAGAATTCCCACATTGATACAGCATCTCTTCTAATACCATTACAATATGTATATCTTGTCATTCTGCCCAATCTGGGTAAACCAAGATGGTAAATCAGGGGAATACCATCTGGGCGTAACGCTATGAAAACTTCGTGCGAAATGTTCGCCGATATTCTGTGAGATCCCATAATAAGCCAATCACGACCATTTCTGACTTTTCTCTCTGACAATGATTGACATTTACTTCACGGAGATTAACATCTTCGCGCGACACAATCTTTTGATATTTTCTACTCCCCAACAAAGCCAGATTTCGGCGGGAGTAAACTCTTTGATCTTCATGCATACGGTCTGGAAATGATGCCATATTTGGATACTGTTTCTCGATAATGTTTATATGCTATTCCATGTGCTACCGTGTGTAATTACTGTGGGCGTGATTTCAACAAGCTAGCCACCTGATTGGCCAACAAATGTAGTTTCAGATTCGCATGGGATTTATATAGGGCTGAATTCAGATATAATATTCCGTAATATTATATCTGAGTTTACTGAGATTGCATTCCGTCCACCTTTGTTGTTTCTTCGAATTTTGTCACCATTGCTATTTTTGATTAGATGAATTCCCTTAGCATACATTTTGCATTCATTTGACCCCCTCCCCGTCCTCACCTAAATATTTTCCTTACTCCCTGGATTAGGGGTAACAAATTGAGGTCAATCTCTATCAGAAAATGTAAATAAACCAAGATGGCCGCTCAGATGACGCAGCAGAGACGCATTGCATTTTGGGTCAGATTTTCCGAATTGTTTATTTATTCCACATTTTCGAGAAAAAAAACTACATAATAAATTATGAAATAATTATATGATGTGATGTAATGCGCTTTGATGCAATGCACTTTTCTGTGTGACAAGGCAAAAATTTGGAAGAAAGACAACCAAAACTCAACTTTTTAGTCACACCCCATGGCCGCCATTTTTAATTTAACCATGATCCTCTGCTCGGAGGGGTATCAAATAGGCTAAAAAATTACCCAATATGATAGGCGAAAGTCTCGGTGTGTCAGCCGTTTCGGTGAATGTTTGACCCCCCCCCCCATGTGCAGTCATGGTAGGATTAATTATATCCACCTCTGTTACTTCTTTGTAGATGGAGGCGCGTGAAATGATTCGAGAGGCGGACACAAACAGAGATGGGAAAGTCGATTATGCAGGTGAGAGCTGGATTACTGAATTATCTTAGTATATTGTCAAAACAAGAATGGAACATAACAGATATAGAATGTCAAAGGAAAGCTATCTGCCGCTGTGGTGGCGAAATTCTTCCTTGGACTAGTGTCCCCTCTCATAACCTTTCATAAGGAATAAGGGTTCGTACCTGCAACTTCCCATCTTCACCAGCCAAGTCAACTACATCGCGAAGCTCTCTACGCTGCCTTGACATTCTTAGCTGGTGGCAGAGGAATACTGCTCTGCGCCACCTAGTGGAAGTTTTAACGGCGAGAGACTTTGGCCACCAGGAGTTGTTCCCCTTCAATCTCAAGTCGGCACACACGTGAGGCGATTCGTTATCGTTCGAACTTGCGTGTCCCAAAATCTGATTCAATTGATCAGGAACACCGAAATTGGCCGTGAGAGTGCTCTTCCTGTATCTTTTCGGTAGAATTTCCCCGCACATTCGACACAAATCATTCTTAGTGGGAGCCGCCATCTTGAGAAACCAACTACGTAACGCGCATTCTGATTGGATACAGCACGCCGTCTCTGCATCCAATCATCAATGAGGATTAACGTTCCAACTTTACTAGAGAAGTATGCCAAGGCAATGTACAGAGCAACGTGATGTACGTCGACTTGGCTAGAGAAGATGGCAACTTCCTAGCTGGGATATAGAAGATAGGCGCAGGACACTTTTAACCATCGGAAATACTTAGCTACCACACCGTTGTAAGAGAAACGGTGGTCCCCACATATGAGTGTCCGCTTGCTATGATTTAACCCAGCCCGGACACTGACATCTGAAAAGCGTCACTTTGGATATCGGAGTCCGACCTAGGTAAACCATAACCCAGAAACTCTGGCTGTGATAGGTGAAAATAGGTAAGGGGGCGTGGCAACCAAAAATAAAAAAAATAGACTCCTTAGCCGATGTTTTCGGGCTAGGTAAACCATAGGAGACCGGACATTGGTCTCTGGGGACCACCGTTTCTTTCACACAGGTTCTGCTGCTTTGAGTATCAAATCCTGGGACAGAATATCTGGAAGAAACAGTCTTCAGCCTTTGATAATTCGGACTAAATCAATCCAGACCTCCGAAGCGAGCTGAAATCGACATCGAATTGACGTCAGAGGTAGACTGGTGGACGTGTGCATATCACCAAAACAGTGCAGTCAATTTGAAATGAACAAGCCCGTCAATCGAGTTGCGCCGCCCAATGAAAATGATTGAATTGTGTGGGCGTAGGCAGAACAAGACAAAAGGCATTCTCAAAGAGAGCCGTGTCTACCCGCGGGAGACCAAAGCGACTCTCATGTAAACTGGTGACATTTTTGAATCTCCAATCTCAAAGCGAGGCAGCATGACATCATTCTCAAAGCGAGCCGTGTCTACCCGCGAACTACTTCCTGTATTAGATAACTCGCTTTCACGGCCAAGTATATATACCGACAATAATTTGTTCGCGATTGATATGCTCCGAAACGGAAAGAGTCATTTCCCAATTATATAGCCCACGTTATGTTTAGCAATTCGCTTCTAACTCGGCGGAGTCAGCAGGTCAGTGACAAGCCAGATAATCATACGCCGCCTACTCACCCCCCAAATTTTGGGGGGATGGCTCCCATTTACGCGTCAGACTCTTTCTCGCAGTAGGGAGTCTC
>JAVTVY010029028.1:0-12372 GCA_036873755.1 Hanleya hanleyi | reverse complement strand
AGAATGCTTGCAAATCTGTTTTGAAAATGACATACATGTACCATTTAGTATACATGTACTGTATTTATCTAGCCATGTGTACTGTTGTTTTGGTGAGACATCGATACAGCTCTTTCAATTTAAGGGAAGGAAAACTAGTACACTTACAATACCAGGGGTAAATATTTCTTCCCACAAGCCAATCAATTGGTAGAGACACCCTTACATTATAATAGCTGGGGTTCAGAGCCGAGGGGTTTCGATAGCGCAGCTTCATGTTTACCTTTAACGCTGAATTCGGCGTGTAGTAGTGAATATGTTGTATTTAACACAATGGTGCAATTTGATGCATTTTATTAAGATGTACCGGAAAGTCAAATAGATCCAATGTGCACTGACTTGTATTCCAAAACGCGCAGCTATTGTTATCTCACCTTCTTGTGAATACTCAATGACTCCAGCTCCGGATATTTCCATGTGGCATTACAGTGTGGACAAACAGCTCGTTGTCTCTTATATCGACGCATCATACTCTGTAGAATGCTGGCGTAGGGCGTTACTCCAATCCCCGCTCATTTCAGCACAGCGTGCTCTGCTGTAAACACGTCGGTGGCAGGAGAACCGAATGGTCCGTCAATAAATACCTGCAATGTACGATCAATGCTGTTAACATTTGAACCCGAACTGCAAACTTGGGATGAGATGGCATCTATATCCTGTATGCTAGAACATTGAAAAATTGCAATTAATCTCAACATAATGAGGATGGTTAAAAAATGCCAACGTACTGATCAGAAGTTAAATGACCCCACATGCATAAACACGGTCTGTGTTATTCTGATAACAAGAACCCAAACTGATCTCTGTGATTTATATCTCAGCCACATTTGTACTGATATTCATGATGCGGACATCTCGAATGGCATGATCACACTGCCTCTATCATCAGCTTGATACTGGGGAGCAATAGCCTTACCAAATCATCTGATTGACGTGAAGAAACGGTCCGAACGAGGGGTTTTAATAGAATGCAAGTTCTTATTCAAAACACATATCTGTGAGACCCGACGCCGATCAATCGCTTCATTCTCCACCAAGTTAACAGTCACAAAACTAAAGGTCTGTGATCGAATTAATGGTTTAGGAAGGATGGCCTCTTGCGTCACTGAAAGAATTGATCCCTTAGCACTTTATCGTTGAAATTTCTTCTTTAAGAGCAGAAACCGCTCAAACCTATGCGATCATAAAGGCTCTAGGGATTATACTGTCCTTCTGCCCCGTGCAACTGTAATGTGCACCTGCACAGAGATGAATTCGAATAATGATGCAAAGAATTTTCATGGAAATGCACGTCGGTTAAATAAAATATTTGTTGAACTGATCATATTCTTTCGACAGTGCCCGTATCGAAGCCGAATGCGGCCAATCTCGTCTTTTCATTTTCTGGTTTTCTTTCGTCTTTTCGTTTTCTCGTTTTCCGCCTTTTGATAACCCGAGAAAACGAAAAAACGCGGCGAAAAGACGAGATTTCTGGCCCCTTTTTTTCTCGTCGTTTCGCCTCGCATTCTCGTGTTTTCGTGCAGCGCGTTATCAAAACTCGAGAGAACGAGAAAACGAAAAGGCGAGAAAAAGGCAAAGTTTCGAGAAATTCGACACAATCTCGTCTTTTCGTTTTTTCGCGCCGCGCGTTATCAAAGGCGAAAAAACGAAAAGACGAGATTGGCCGCATCCGGCTTCCATACTAGCGTGAAAAGAATCTTCGATTCGTACATTATTGAACCGTTGTATAGAAAAGCTTACTTTGACGATCATCGGTGCCCGCGATGGTTTTCTTTTGTTGACTAAGTCTTCCTCGTCGGAGTTGAATGCTGGATTTACGTACTGTTGGCTTTCTTTTCGTTCAGAACGGGGATATAGTTTCCTGTCGGAAATACTCAACTCGTTGTATTCCAACGCTCGCTGGTCCTTACACCCTGTTGGCGAAATGCTGATGCTGACTTCAGCCTCATTCATTTCCAAGGGATTTTTGAAAGATGGGTTGATCTGACCTCCAGAGATTGAATAGAAAGGAGGAATGTGCTCTTTATCGATTACTATCGCCGACGCGACCCCAACCGTCGTCCAATTTTCGGCCATAGCTCTCACTCTCCTTGTCCAGTCTCCCACATTTTGTATATGGAGAGTAATCGTATCTGAAATATTGGTCATTCCTTCAATAATTCAATTCAATTCTGTATTGGCACTAACACAATTCACATTGGTTATCGCCGAGAAACCATATCAAACACATAATCGTTCATTGTATTACAAGAAAATAGCCATACGAAGTGAAAACACGAGAAAACAAGATACCTCACAATCAGTGTTATTGTCTGGAAGGACTTCTCTTGTTAAAACTCTCAGAGATAAATTTGGCAAAGAATCCAGTGGTCTTAAATGTGTCACACTGTAGACGGTTAGTGAACACCTTTTGAATATGATACATGGTGTTCGGAACATCGATGGATAAATCCCGTAATAGTAAATGTCTGAGATCTGCATTGTTGGAGCAATACATCAGAAAATGAATTTCATCCCCAACAGAGCCCACACAGTACTGGCAAGTACGCAATTCTCTTGAAATAATTGGTTTTTGGTATCTACCAGATTCGATTTCTAATGTGTGGTTGCTTTTCGATTTCTTTTTTATTATAAGCACACGTACTGGCTTAGGAAATTATATTCTCCTTTTTGAGTGTAACATAAGTATCCAATTTATGATTAGATGAACTTAACATCATACTATGCCAGTCCTGTGTTAAATCATCAATTATTCGCCCAGCAAATGTTCTCAATGTGAACGACAAGCAACATAAGCATATTATATGACGATTTTTTGATTATCACAATGCATGTACCAACACCATCGGAAGAATATTCAACTGAATATACTAGCGTCAGATCCCCCACAATAACACAGACTCGTATAGGGGACGGTTCATTTTTTACCAGGGGAGTGGGCCGGGGGGCTCAAAGGGGGGAACTCACATTTTTCCAACGAGCTGGAGGGGAGGGGGGGCCAAAAATTTCTAATTTGGTTTTTAGGGGAACCAAAATTCAGGATAGTGACAGTGAAGAGAGTGATTTTTTCGATGTCACCCATGTGATAGGACATGAAGAAGAGGAGGGGGGACATGATGAACTTCCAAGTTCTATTATTACAGGACGGACATGATCTGAAAGAACAGTGCACGGGAGACTACATGCAGACTTTGACTATTTATAATGATTGTTTACAGATTGATGCATTTACATGTACTTGCATTAGCATCATCATCACACTAGATTTCTTAGTGGCTTAAGTGTCCACATCTTGTATTAAGCCTGTATGTCATCATGAAAAGGAAAAGGTAGGGCGTTCTGAATTGGGGGGGGGGGCAAAATTTTTCTTGGCTGCTCTTGGGTGGACCATAATATTTACACATTCAATGTTGGGGGACAAAACAGTTTTGTGGCCTACTGACCGGAATTCCCTAAGTCCACCCCGTGAAAAACTGAACCGTCCCAAACCAGATCAGACAGTGTCTATATCCTATTCTCGAGTGGATTCTAGTTAAATCATACTCTCTAACTCACTCACTCACTCGCTTGATTGCAGCCGTAAACGTTGCTTTATGTCTATACTTACCCTTTTCCTCAGGGGGGCTGCTGATTGTAAATGGATGCCATTCAATCTGTGTTATTTCAGGTATTTTCACCAAGATGTAGTCTCCGGCGTTAACAGTGAAATGCTTCGGTCTGTCTATGACGAGTTCAGATACCTGTCATTGAGAAGATGTTGAACACAACATGAACGGATAAGTTCAAAGATTTCTAAGATTTCTTGTCAGTGGGCATTAGCTAAATACCGTGGTCGATAATGTCGGCTGAAATCGAACTATAGCATTTCTAGGCCAAACAGGCTAAGATTCAGCAATTCTCTTGAACGTATAAGATCAGTTTCCCGTTTTCCGTTCTCACGTGCCTACGTTTTTCAAGATCATATTCGCAGACTAACACTTTAACTATCAAAGATATTTTTCAGAGATATTGTTACTAGCCAATTGTATATGAGGTACAGTACAACAAAAAGTAGCTCAATCATATACTCGATATTGTTCATTGTTGACAACTTTCATTGTCTGAAACTTGGTGGGGCGACTCAGTTAGTATGTGAGTAGAGGCTAACGTCGTCTTCAACAATGTTCAATTCATATCACGACGGTGCATACATGCGCCAAGACTTCAGAGGGCCCACAGTTCCCATTATACTGGACACCACTGATTAGCCCAGCCAGAACAGCACCCGATCTGAAACTTGTGGACAACGGGGATATCCACAAACAGATCCACTTTCTTTTATGACAGTTCCTCTCATTTTGTGAGAGGCTGTTAGTGCGCCTGACCTGTATGGGCAGCTGGTGCATATACGATGTGGGTTTGATAATAACATTCTTATCTGGCTATAAATGTGCAAGGTTTTAAGTTTCTTTGAGAAATAATCATAGCCAGAGGATTGATTTATACAGTTGGTTCTTTCAAGGCATTTGAAACACATAACTGGGAAAACTATGTACATATCATTGAATTTATGGGTTACGTACATCCCATAAGGTGAGGGAACATGCGTCATTCAAATACAAGGAGGTGTAAATTTCAAGGCATTTGAAACACATAACAGAGAAAAGCTAAGCCAAATACAAGGTGTGGTGTTGCATTTGCAAAGCACAGAAACAATTTCTTCAATTCTGCTCTCATTGGGAGGAATATGATATTGTAAACACCTAACCAAAGGGCCTAATGGACCATGTATTTTAATATCCTTATAGTGTACGCGGAAATTCTTTAATGGACGACGGATGAATATTGAATGATGGATTAGACGTTTGTATGTAAAACAGCTCCGATGACGTTTGATTTAGGATTTTGGCTGTTCCTGGCTTGTTTTGCTTTTCCCTAAAAATATTAGTGGAGGTTTATTAATATTTATGGATTTTGACACCTCAACCCAAAACTAATCCAAAGTTTTCAACATCACACTTGGTTGATGGTCTCCTATTTATGTTCTCTGTATCGAACAAATATTTCTTGTCTCGCAAATGTATTACAGCAAGAGGGATTGTTTTGGAGCTTCATTCACTGAGACTGCATTGGGGTCGAACTCTTTAGCCACAAAGGGTGCAAACAACGTCAATGCCCATATGATATTGCGCTGAGACTAGCCAAGGAGCCATTTCTTTACATTGGCAATGCTGTATTACTTTACTCAGAAATTTTTACATTTAGCAGATGCCTGTTTAAGTTGTTGGGTTTTTCAGTATATTGAAAGCCACTTTAATACATATTTTCTAATGTTAAAGCATTGCTCGTTGCCTAATTTTGGTACGACGTCTCGTGGGCTCTGAAATTGTTTCACGTCTTTCACGAGCATATTGAGTTGCTGATTCCTCTATACTAATATATCTCAACTACGAGCATCAGAGAGGGTAACCTTACCTTTAGGCTGACTGGCTTAGCATAGCGGACAAGCGTACTTCCTTTTCTATCATATCCGAATCTCCACATTTTCTCAGCGAAATAAATCAACGCGGGTCCAATTAGCCATTTCCAAAAGTTCGGCCCGTGAAGTACCAACAAGAGCCACCAGACCAGGAACAACCAATGCGTCCAATAAAACAGCTATGAAAATACAAGAGAACCGATATGTGAGTTACTCGGGATATTTCGAGAAGATTATATCGGTAGACGCTGTTTAGAAAATGAGTCTAATCGAATCCTTGGCTCTCCAAATGGTCATTTCATGCTTTCACGCTAACTGCTCAATTTTTCAGTCACGAAAGTCAGTTTTCGGTATATTCCGTAACAGCCCATTTCTGCCACATTTTCCCTCTAAATAAGCACTGGGGGAGCTAACGATGCTCGATATAAGGCAGAAAGGGTAATATGCTTAATTAAATATAAATTTTAGCAGGAGCTATTAAAGAACGATGGCTTAACAAGTGCACGTCCCTATATAAAGAGAGAGACTACCCACGATTGATGTACGAGTCCGCTAATGACAGTGTTAGCTGTTCAAAAAAACATAAACGGCTGATGAGGATTTTCCCCGATCACTGTCACAAGGGCCAAATACACGTCTTGCCGGTTGTCTTAAAACAGCAAAAACCGCCACGTTTCCTTCCCGGAGTGCAATGCGAACCACGAGTAAAGTTTTGCCTCATGCATGCTTTAAGTATAGACACGAACTGAAAATTGCAGGAAAAAGTTATTTCAAAGACTTTTTACAGGATTTCTTCAGGGTTCTTGCACACTAGTACAGTTCAGTGCTGTTCAGGTCCATGTTAGCTTCTGACACTGTCTATAAATGAACTTACGATAATAGCTTTCCCCGAGACCCATGTTGGCGACATTACTGTATGATAATCTTGCTCTTGGAAAAGGGACAATAACTCTTCTTTTTGCCACTTTCAGACGACCGACAAGTAGTGTATTGACCAGATATTCTTCGATATAGAGACGGATCTAAAATTTCATTCTACCCAACCAGTTTGGGTCCTTTTGACCCAAATATTTTGGTTCCTTCCCTTCTGTACCCAATCCATCTGACAGTGCGTTTATTTAAATGTGCAGCATTAGTCAACGTTGAAGTTGCAAACTACTGTGATCTTTCTCAATCTTTGACAAGCGTCTGCATTCTGTGAAATTCCCGTTTAATAATTAATCATTCAACCAATTATCAATCAATAATGTACGCTCGTGCATACCAGTACCTGAAAATGGCCTCGTCGTCTGACACACGGCAAAGAAGAAGCGACAATGACAGCGAGTACCACCAGTAGAGCCCATCCCGTCAGGGAAGCTGATCCACCAACCCAGCCTATCCCATCTTGAAATGTGAACAGATACTCAGCGGCTGTGGTGTTGGTCACCTCGGACAGCGTTGCTGAAATGAAGTGAATGATAGCTATACTAGCCCAAACTGATATAAGAAAATGATAATTATCTGAAACATGAAGATGGTCTCACCTGTTGAAAATCGGATACCCTTTATAAATACTTAATTTATTGGCAAATAAACAATCAAACGTATACCTTTTTGGAAAAGTGTGGCACCTGGCAATTCAAATACGCTTCCCCACTTATTTTTGTTAACGGGTTAATATAATCTAATATTTAGAATGCTTTTATAGGTCAGATTGCATGCAACTTATTCACATTGTGTGAATTTTGCTTTATACTTTTAAAGAAGTACTTACATTATGTATTAATGTGTCTAAATTTATCAGCATTTGTAAACCAAATGTGTTTATATATTAAATACGGGATATTTTCCAAAATGAAGCTTCGTTGCTCGCAAAGACGTGTCCTGTGTACCACCATTGCATCAAAAATGCTACACAACGACATGGAAATTTAAGTTTTATGATACAGGTAATTCGATCGCGAGACAATTCAGCCTTAGCATGTTGATTGTAGTAGATCAATTGTAATTCTGTAAATGTCTAAGAACTTCACCGGATCTCTGAACAAATGCCACTCCGCTTCAAATATCTTCAAATCTCTCAAATCTTGAATCGGAGAATCTTAGGGTGAGCAAATCTTCAAGTGGGTGAACATTTTTCCTTAACTCTACGAGGTCATTATGATACCCTAGCAAACCATTTGCGCTCTCTCCGAAATGACAAAAATGAGAGCTGATAGTCCTTAAATTTGTTTGTCATTTCGAGTCTATTTTTATAAACTCCCTAGCAGAGGAGCAACGGTAAATTTAAAATGGCGACCACGTTGGGTATGGTACCAGAAAAGTGGTGATTTCAAAATTACTGCTTTTCCGTGAGTAAAAGTGGGCAAAAGCTATCTTATTCATATCAGAATAATATTTACTAATTTATCGTGCAGTTTTTGTGAAGAAATTACATGAATAAAAAATTTAAAAAATCGACCAAAAATGCCTTTTTTGAAAATGACGTCAATGTACGTCACCAAAAGCAGCCATCTTGGATTTGTTTTTTTTCTGTTAGAGCATTACCCCAGGCATGGACATGTCCCAAAAACCCAAGGCCAGATAGGGATAAGAATATTGCAAAGTGGGAATTGGTATGCCACTTTCCCGATCGAGAACACGTGTCTAGAATACTTGTATGTGGCTGCAACATCCACTAGCTGAAATTACAGGATCAAACGTGAACCGAAACCTTATCCTAGAAACTGATTTTAACAGCCCACGTCTATTGCCAAATGAAAACAAGGCAAACCACAAACATACAAAATAATAGCTTAGCGCTACCAAGAGACTAAAAGACGGTAAATTTTCTTGAAGGCCGAACATCCAGAAAAAGTTTTTTAGATTCTAAACTTTAGAATAAAAATTTATTTCACGTAAGATGAGTAGATCTGCAGTATAGACTGCTACATAGAATCGTTCCAAGAAATTCATTCTTAATTGATTTGACGAAAAATAAAGTATGTGATCACTGCAAAATGGAAACGGAAAAACTGGAACATTTATTTTTTAAATGATCACAAGCCAAAAAGCTGTGGAAATGTCTAGAACCCTGACTCGGATACAGTGGGAGTGAGGGGCGAAATATCGAACAAAAAAAACTTGGCCTGGAAAAGAAATCAAAATTGTCTTAATGCTTTGATGTTAATAACAAACAAAATATATGTATGCAACCAAGTTTGACGAGGGAACTCTTAGATGGAAAGCTGGAACTATTACTGAACGTCATATACAAGTACTACTGCACTGAATATTTTGCAGCCACATTTTCGAGGAATATTATCATGTACAAGAAAAAATGGATACTGTTCGAAGATTTCTTTTCTGAAAAATGAATTGCTTCTAATAGGCTGTCAGCATCAAACAAATAAGAGGCATAGTTTTATTATTGTTAACCCTAGTGTGGCCAACGTGGTTTCTCGTGGGACCACGTTTGATGCAGTTGGGTCAGTTGGTTAGTCTTTTTTTCTCTAGGGCATTTTTCTGATTGTGAAGAGATTTTCTTCTCATCTAAAAAAAAGACGGGGAAGCAAATGGGTAGTATGGATGTTTGTGAACATAAATAGAGGTAACATGAAATGATGAAGAAATGGATAAGATTGTTACATTGAGAGTGACAATGGGTTTATTGTATAATATGTATTGTCATTATTTACAATACAGGTTATGTGTATAGATTTTGAAAGAATATTTTTGCAAAATTAACATAACTGATTAAAATTTACATCTGTAACACTGTGAACAAGCTGTGGTGACAAAGTGCCAAAAAATCACCAGTAACTTGCCCCGTTTTCCTACTGGTCTTGTTTCCACGCAATTAATGATTTCAAGAAAACGTCACCACTAGCGGTATTGTGCGTTCCGTTTTGACACTAACCCATACTGCTGATTTTCCTTAATGTCACCAGTGTTATCGTCCCCTTAAACTGATTATACTGGTGACGTTTATAAAAATCAGCGTTTAGGTGCCCCAAATGTGTTTCCGTTAGTGGTGACAAATAAATAAATCACCGATTATATCTCAGCGGTCGGTCTTTGATGTCAAGGGCCGAGGCAGCTGTAGAGATAAATGTTCGTGAGGCAGGACGTGTGTATCTCTTATCGGCATTATCGGTGACGCGCAGACGATACCGCGGTTTAGCTATCCATAGCTACTGTTAATCACCAAATATGAGCGGAAATATCACGAAGGGCCCAAACGTCCAGATAAGTTGTAGATCTGATCTGTTTTGCCGAGTAAAGGTGTTCTAGGATGTAACCAGTTCAAGTAACTTTGAATACGAGAGAAAACTTGATGTGGAGTACAGTATTATTATCATCTTTATTCCTCCTTTTGGAGAGCATTTTACAAATTTCATACAAACAATACTAATAAATGTGAACTCAAGTGGAATTATGTTATGAGATATATATAACATTACTGTACACTTTTGTCAAGTGTTTCTTATTGATAATACAGAGTCTTCATTTCAGTTATGCTTTTCAAACAGTTAATTCTGCCTTCTAAATGTTTTATATTAGACTTCATCTTAAGACACCTTAGGTTCATCTTAAGACTTACCATAATATATGCCGATACATAGTGTTTGTTCTCAAACAGATTTGGTGTCTATAAATATCGCGAGCACACACCCAGTTATACGGGCAGAAATGAAATGTGTATATGTCATAATTAATAAGGAGTGGAATGTATTAATATTGGGATATTACAGGAACGTTCCTTTCAACGCATATATGCATACAGCGGCATTTTCAAATTAACGTTGGTATATCTCCCCAGTGATATAATTCAGCGTATTGGTCTGGGGTGATGATGTGGGGTGGGGGGATGCGGGAGGGGGAAGGACCGAGCAAAGTTACGCTGCCTCTCCTGATTTTAGCCCATGGAATCAATGAGACATTGTGAATTTATTATATCCGGATGAGGTTAGATATCTAATCTAATCTAATCTTATTATCATTATCCTATGTCGATACATATTATCCAAATTATTTTCCAGGGCAAAGTTACATGTATTTTTTGTATGAATACCACATATCTTCTATATGTGCGGCTTAGTAAATGTCTTCCTTGGTAAACATAGATTGAAAAGGGCCAATCCTGGATTTTCGAGATAAATGAATTCAGTCCTAAATAAATGTGCACCGATAGCAGCGGCAGGCTTGAATTTGCGGTTCATACTTTTGCACTTTTTCCCATGCTTACAACAAAGGATATATTTTTGATAAATGAAAACTGAACCACATTCGTAGTTTTAATCTCAAGCTGCCAGAACTGTAATCAGTGTAATATAATAGTCCTTTCTGTGATAATGTGATGCATATTGCATATTCCCCAAAATTAAACCAGTTATAAATTGAACTGCAACAGGCTGTAGGCTTCGAGAAGAGATCAGATCCATATCACTGTGAATCAGGGCAACGTGACAACGGACATTTTGTGCATTTATGGTCATCTTGCTCACGTTCGCTCTGATATGCCTTGTCTCCGCTGTCTGCACTAACACGACTTGGCTCACGTTGGGCTAAGCTGTCTATCGTTACTTTTCTCAGGCTTATCGGACAGCGAGCAAAGAACGTGTCGATCATCGGTTCAAACTCCATGTAAGGATCACGAGACAATGCATACAATAGCCATGTCTGGAACATCGCGCAGCCATTTGTTCGAATATAAGCCACCTATAATCCCCTGAACGTTCTCTTCCTCACGGTTAGCATTGTCAGTTGAAGAGGGCTAACGCATAAATTATCTCTCGCACAAGGGTCCACTGAAATTTTCGTATGAATTACTGTAACTCCCTCATTATTTTCGTCAGGATCGTGTGCTATACTGACGATCATCGACGCTATACTAGCTCCCCTGCAATTCGATTTTACAGCAATTTGAAATTACTTAATTCGACATAATTCGGTACATTAAGAAAATAAGGGAAGGGAATACTGGGAATAAAGGCAAATAGAGAGCTCAGCCGGGTGGTGAAAATAGCGAGAGAGAAAAACCCTTTGTTGTTGAGTTAGTGAATCCAAAAGTTAATATATTTATTCTGCCCGAAAATGCTTCGTTCAGAGAATCGACCCAAGTCATATGCAGTGAAAAGCTTGCGATCAAAAGTCCCGGTAAAATAGCACCGGTGGACGTTTAAAGTCGGGTGTTTTCAATAAATTTATTGAAAAAATATGATAAATTTAGGCATGAGGTGTATTTTTTCAATATCGATGCGCGTTTATCAATACGAAACAAACGGAAAAACAGACCCATAAATCTGTACACATGTTCAGATTTATTTCCGGGAAAACGATTAGAAACCATCTCTGGTGATCTGGGACCTATGAGCTTCCGGGTCCTTGGCGGCTCCTGGACCCTAGGCGGCCCCTGGACCTTCGTCTATTGGGCTGTGAGGATTTCCTAATTTTAGCATTGTGTAAATGGATCATATTTGTACGCGTAGTAGTTTCTATTATGTTCCCATGACGTAAAAGTCTCGTTTTAGATAAGTTGAATATATTGACCGTTACTGTACCGTGTGGGATAGAGTAATGAGAAACAAATATGTATATTGGGTCGTAGACGAAAAGCAATTGCAAGTAGGGGTAACGGATGTTTTGGGGTCTACGTGAGCCATCCTTAGTCCGAATGGGCCGTGTGGAGTGTCATATTTAAGCTCTCGTGGGGTGGTTTTTATTAGAAGTAACGTCATTCTGCGCATGCGCAATCGGGAATTAGGTATTTTCTGCAGTGCGCAGGTGGGGTTTGGGGCAAAGGTGGACCATCCGTATTCCAAATTGGCCGTGTGGAATGTGATGTTGATCTGCGCATGTTGATCTGCGCATGGGCAGACGGAATATGTTAGAAAAAAGTGTTTGAATGGGAG
>JAVTVY010029027.1:0-12366 GCA_036873755.1 Hanleya hanleyi | reverse complement strand
AAGCATTTTGGGAAAGGTATTGTGTCACTATTTCTAAGAACTCTGGCGTTGAATGTATGTGGATATTGAAAAACTCAAAATGTCTTACGGAAGAACTTGATGCTAAAGGTCACATACCATACAGGCATGTATCCACATGGGATTTCTCGACTCTCTATACTACAATCCCTCATCAGGACCTTATTGACCGTCTAAGTTCATTAATAGTATCTGTGTTCAAGAAAACTGATCGTAGATATATTAATGTCGGAAGCCATAAAGCATTCTTTAGCTCTACTACATACAAGAGATACCATTCATGAGATGTTTCTTTGTTTATAGAGTTGCTTGAATTTCTCATTAAAAATATTTATGTGAAATTTGGCAACACAATATATCAGCAGCATATAGGTATTCCAATGGGTACTAATTGTGCACCCCTGTTGGCTGACCTGTATCTGTTCTCCTTTGAATATGACTATATGCAGGCGCTTTCAAAAACCGATCCATTCAAAGCCCGTTCCTTCTCATTCACCAAAAGCTATATAGACGATCTTCTCGCTGTGGATAATCGCTATATAAATGACGCAGTGAAGGATATATATCCACCTTCACTGGATTTGAAGGAAACTACAGATAGCCCTACAGGCACATCTTATTTAGATCTCTATCTCTATAAAGATGAAGCGGGCATTCTCTCTCGTCGACTTTATGACAAAAGAGATGATTACAATTTCGACATCGTAAACTATCCCTTTCTGGATAGTAATATTCCAGTGGGACCTGCATATGGCGTATACATATCTCGCTTAGTAGCATTTGCTAGATCCTGTGTTAAATGTGATGATTTTAATCAACGTCACAAAACATTGTTGCAGAAACTTATAAAACATGGCTATTCCACCAAACGCCTCCACTCAAAGTTTCTCAAATTTGGCGATACATATCGCATGCTGATAAAAAAAGATACGAACGTAGCGTGCAAGATCTATGGCGCTACGTTTCGTAACTTGTGTCTAATTCCTCTTAACCCGGGGCTAGGGGCCGTATGAACCAATGTACTTCAAGATCCTCATGGTACTCATATGAACAGGCACAATCAAAGCGTGGCTGAGATACATCATTCTTTAGATGACGACTTTGCAACGAATTATGGATTAAGAATACTGATCAGCGATACGAATTTGGTATTTTTGGAACATCATGATGTCTTGCCGGCATCATTGAAAACTGTTGATCGCTTCTCTCTTGCAGGAAACAAGCCTATGTATACTATGATTGTCTTTTTGAATTTGGTGCTAATGTTGTTATGTGGAATATGGAATAGGTCTTTGGATTATGGACGCGGATATTCTCTAATGGACGACGGCTGAATTATGGATGACGGATTAGACGCTTGTAATATATCTCATGATTGTTTCACACGATTTATATATGATCTGATTGATTCCGAACTCGAGTCCTTTTATCTGCTCTCTCTCAAAACCTCCCCCCCCCCGCCACACACATGACCTTGCGCACCAACAATTCTAGAGCAAAGATACACGCATATCGTTATCGTTTTCCATACACCAGAATACAAGCCTCTCGTAATAGATATATGCTATGTAACATGACGACCAAGAATACTAAAAAAATAAGTTTCTAGATCACATGGTTCGGCCGCCTTCATGAATGTTGTGAAAAACTCAAATATTCAAACGAATATGAATGTGCGACCTTGACTTCTAATTTATTGTGTTGTATTTGCAAGAAGGCGTTCTTATATGAGTAATTCCCTCCCACTCCCAGATACAAATACACATATAGAACCGTTTTTGCTTCATCAACCACGACTATTGATATTTCTAGCCACTTGTTCGGACAGAAAACCATACTGTAAGGAGCGCCATCTGCGGGTGACCAATTCTCAAACTTTTTCCATTAAATCTCTTGTCTGGACTCCAGTGCTCGATTTGTACATCTATTTCATTTTCGGTTCGATGAAGGAGTCTTCAAGAGAGAATATAGAGTTTAGAAACGAGTGTCCCATGTGCTGGTGGCCAATAAAAACCTATATTTGAGGAAGAAAACTCGATTCTATTTTTCTTTTAATTTAGTAAATATGCATTGGATGGTCAGTCAGCTACTATCTATTCCCCCCCCCCCACCTCCCTGCCTTATGTAAACCCCCAACACATACCCACACACATAATGTTTACGAAAGGTGCCCAGTGGGGACATCCATGGGCAACCATACAAGTGGGGACTTCTTTATTTATTGGCTATTTAAGAAACCTCATAACGGTTTGTGTTCTGGGCAGCCCCAGGATTTCAATGACACTTTCATACCAGTTCACATTTCCACAGCACTGGAAATAACCAAACCCGTATTCCACTCTACAAGTGGGGACACATGAAAACATTCCCGCAAAGCACGGACACCCAGGCAAACACTCGTTTTCAATTTCAAACACATCCGATTGAGTTTTCTCCAGTCAAAATGGGGACATGTACCTTCAAATGCGTTATTTATATTTTTCACTATAATGTTGTATACAAGATCATAAAACAGGCAGCGAAACAGATTCCAGTCTTTGGCCCAAGGTTCATACCCCATGTAAAGATCACGAGACAATGCATACAGTAGCCAAGTCTTGGAACAACAATATGTCTAGACTTGAGCCTTTTCGGCTGCACAATGTCTCACACGATAGCTTCATGTATGAAGTATCTATCTTAGTCCAAATTCAAGCCCGTTCCTTCTCATTCACCAAACGCTATATAGACGATCGTCTCGCTGTGGATAATCGCTATATCAATGACGCAGTGAAGGATATATATCCACCTTAACTGGATTTGAAGGATCCTGTGTTAAATGTGACGATTTTAATCAGCCCTCAAAATTTCTCAAATTTGGCGATACATATCGCATGCTGATTGCAAAATACGAGCGTAAGTTGCAAGATCTATGGCGTTACGTTTCGTAGCTTGTGTCTAATTCTGCTTAACCCGGGGCTAGGGGCCGTATGAACCCATGTATTTCAAGATCCTCATGGTGCTCATATGAATTACAAGCGTCTAGTCCGTCATTCATAATTCATCCGTCGTTCAGTAAAGAATATCCGCGTCCATAATCCAAAGACCTATTCCATATTCCATATAACAGTATTAGCACCAAGTTCAAAAACACAATCGTAGTATACATCAACATAGGCTAGTTTCCTGCAAGAAAGAAGCTGTCAACAGTTTCCAATGATGCCGACGAGACATCATGATGTTCCAAAAATATAAAATCCGTATCGCTGATCAGTATTCTTAATCCAAAATAATCATTGTAAAGTCGTCGTCTAGAGCATGATGTATCTCAGTCACGCTTTGATTGTGCCTGTTCATATGAGCACCATGAAAATCTTGAAGTACATGGGTTCATACGGCCCCTAGCCCCGAGTTAAGCGGAAATAGACACAAGTTACGAAACGTAACGCCATAGATCTTGCACGCTACGTTCGTATTTTGCTATCAGCATGCGATATGTATTGCCAAATTTGAGAAGCTTTGAGTGGAGGCGCTTGGTGGAATAGCCGTTTTATAAGTTTTTGCAACAATGTTTTGTGACGTTGATTATAATCGTCACATTTAACACAGGATCTAGCAAATGCTACTAGGCGAGATATGTATACGCCATACGCAGGTCCCACTGGAATATTACTGTCCAGAAAGGGATAGTTTACGATGTCGAAATAGTAATCATCTCTTTTGTCATAAAGTCGACGACAGAGAATGGCCGCTTCATTTTTATAGAGATATAGATTTAAATGTGATGTGCTCATCTGTAGTTTCCTTCAAATCCAGTGAAAGTGGATATATATTATTCACTGCATCATTTATATAGCCATTATCCACAGCGAGAAGATCCTCTATATAAAGAACGGGCTTTGAATGGATCGGTTTTTGAAAGCGCCTGCATATAGTCATATTCATAACACAACAGATATAGGTCAGCCAACAGGGGTGCACAATTAGTACCCATTGGAATACCTATATGCTGCTGATAATTGTCCTGCCAAATTTTACATAGATATTCAATCAAAGCGTAATTGAGATACATCATTCTCTAGATGACGACCTTACAACGAATATTATGGATTAGGAATACTGATCAGCGATACGGATGTAATATTTTTGGAACATCATGATGTCTTGCCAGCATCTTTGAAAACTGTTGGCGACTTCTCTCTTGCAGGATACTAGCCTATGTTTTTGTATACTATGATTGTCTTTTTGATTTTGGTGCTAATACTGTTATATCAAATATGGAATAGGTCTTTTGATTATGTACGCGGATATTCTGTAATGGACGACGGTTTACTTATGAATGACGAACCAGACTCTTGTAATTTATAGGGAACAGTAAACACAAATTAATATAATCCCTTGATGACCTCACTATGACGTCATAAAATAGGAAATCCGTTTTTTTGGACTTTTAGTCTATTTTCAACACAGAATTCCTATTTAGTTGGTATCATTTCAGGTAGCAGATTTCATAAACGTTTCTTAAAGCGGTATTATTAGGTAGTTGCTACTCATATTTTATAATCTTCGACGTTCAGTAGCTTAAGGGTAATTATAGCTCGTTTAATGACACCTGGTCTTATCCTTACTCTAAGCCAAACGTTAGGTGTGACGGAGTATGACCCACAAGATATTTTCCTTAAACCTATATCTAAAGAGCGCAAACGAATTTACACTATACATTTTAATCCTATGCCATTATAAAATGCCAAATAAAATGATAAAACGTTTAATTACATCATCGTGTATCACCTGAGTGACATATTTGCGTACCATTTCTACTGTAGCTTTCATTATAAATGTGTGTGAGCTGGAGGTGTTATTTAGCATTTGGGTGTGAACGAGGACAGTTCTATCAACCCTACCGGGCCTGGAATGGAGTGGGGGCACTTTCCGCCCCCTTTTGTTTTTTTTATCTCAGGAACGACAAGAAATTGAGAGCTGAAAATCTGCGACTTTTCTGCTTTTTTTATTAGGGTCATTTTTAGCCTTATATTAGGGTCATTTTGAGCCTATTTGCATGACCCCCTGAGCAGAGGATCATGGGTAAATTCAAAAGGGCAGCCATGTGGGGTACCAGAAAAGTGATGTATTTGTTAGATTTCTTCAATGGTTTTTGCTTTTCTGCATGGAGAAGTGGGTACACATATTTTATTTCATATCAGATTATTATTTACTAATTTATCATGCAGTTTTTTCGAGGAAAAATCAAAAATAAAATATTCGGAAATATCGACCGAAAAATCATCCAAAAATGCTCTTTTAAAAATGACGTCACTGTAACGTCATCATGGCGGCCATCTTGGATTTTTTTACATATTCTTGTAGAGATATGCCAATATATAGTGTTGTAAGTTTCATCCCTCTAGCCTATGCGATAGCGAAGATATTTAGGGGGCACTCCTCCATTCCCCCCCCATCAGACTGCGGTACACCCCAAATCGCCCAGGCCAGATAGGGTTAAAATGATAATTTCTCATCGATTGAATAATAGAAGGTTCTTCGAAGCAAAAACATGTCAAACGATGGAAGGACGAGGAAAATTTAACTCATCTTGAGTTTGCGTAAAAATGAGATAAAATCTATTTTTACTATTTTGTGTTGCCAATGTCTACTCGACACGGGACATACATTGCAATAGAATTGTAATTACCTGCTTACCAAAAACTAGGCAAACCTAGAATTTTTTTTAAAGAATTGGCGCCCAATAACTCGGTTAAATGTAACATATAAATTAGGCTCTGCTTGCATAGCAAATCGCATTAGATCAAAATTACATCAGCTGATTCACGAAGACCAAAAGGCTTTATTCCTGGGAGATTTATTGGGGAAAATATCAGGCTTATTTATGACATCATGTTTGAAACAAAGGAAAAAGAAATACCTGGTTTACTTTTATCCGTGGATTTTGAAAAAGCTTTTGATTCTATTTCATGGGACTTCATTTATAAGGTATTAAAATCTTTTAATTTTTGTAGTGATATTCAAAAATGGGTCAAATTATTTTTTTACAAACACCAAAGTAGTAGTGTTACGTGATTACAGACCATATTTTGACGAGTGCGCAGGTGTTTCTGCGCAGATTTGCGGCGGAAGTGCGGCGGGTCGGGGGATTCCCCAGTGGGGGTTTCCCAATGACGATCACGTGATCAAGGCATGTCTAGACTTGTTCTGGGTTGTACAGTTCTGCCATACGGAGGATGGGTACTAGTATTTCGCTGACGTCCTAGTAATAAACATAATCTATAGGTGTTGTGGCAGCTGGTGGTGGTGGTGGGTGATGGGTTTAAGATGGCGGCTGGTGGTGGTGGGTGGTGGGTTTAAGATGGCGGCTGGTGGTGGTGGGTGGTGGGTTTAAGATGGCGGTTGGTGGTGGTGGGTGGTGGGTTTAAGATGGCGGTTGGTGGTGGTGGGTGGTGGGTTTAAGATAGCGGCTGGTGGTGGTGGGTGGTGGGTTTAAGATAGCGGCTGGGGGTGGTGGGTGGTGGGTTTAAGATGGCGGTTGTTGGTGGTGGGTGGTGGGTTTAAGATGGCGGATTGTAGAAAAACGTATAAAAGGATGCGATTTTTAGGGGTGTATTCATTGCACTACCCTGCGGAGCACTCTGACTACCTGACCTGACCAGCCTGCCTGCCTGCCTGCCTATCCAGCCTGGCTGCCTGCCTCCCTCACCTCTAGCCAGCCTGCTTGCCTACCCGCTTGTATGAGACGAAAGCATGAGACGTGGAGAAGATTTTCCCTGGCACCCAGCAGTACCTCCGGTTGAAGTCTTGCCTGAAGACGAGCGTGTGAGGGAGACCCGAACTCTCACATCGGACTGCACCCTATTGTTGTATCCCAAACGTGTGGAGCTCATCGATGACGACAGTGGGTGTTGGTGTACGTCTGAACCAGCGCGTGTCTCTTTATCGCCGGAAGGCTGGACTACCATGAAACGGGTGTTATTGGGTGACCTCGACGGTGATAGCATTCACCTGTGTGACGACGTCTACATTTTCCGCGGTCCCTATTTTGCTCGACTCCTCTGTCTCAAGCAAGGTGGTTTTACTTTGGATCCTGATCTATGGACAGCCTTGGAAAAAGTAATCCCCATGGTCGATGAAGTACTATCTCTATAGGAGCCACATAACCCATCAGAATAGTACGCATCATGGACTACACCCGTAGAGCTAGGCGCGCATGTGTGACCTGGTCTATAAAACACGTCCCTCTGGATCCCACACCTTCATTTCTACGGTTGCAGAGCCATGGCGGAGATCCAGCCCCATGCGACTCGCATTTTACAGTATGCCACCGTGGTGAATTCATTCACGGGTTACCGAGCAGTGGTCCGGTCCATGTTTGCAGATGGCGACGAAAACGAGGGACGACGCCAGATCCTGAACGAGTTCACAGAAGCGGTCCTCCACAGAGTGCACTCGATGGAGAGGCGTGCCATCACTCACCACTACTGGACTATGACAGCCATTCTTGATGCTCGGGCTATGGACCACGAGCGCTCACGCCGGAACCAGCACCGGCTGATTGGCCTCATACTAGTCTGTGCCCTATTGACCCTGGCGCTGTGGTATTGATACTATAAATACCAGGGTCAGACAGAGTGTGTGTCATTCACCGTTCGACATTTGGAGCAAGCATGTCATCCGTCCTACGAGCCATCCTACCCCTTACACCCCAGGTGGGGTTACACGTCTATGAAGATAAAGTCACCCTGGTGGAAGACCGGGATGTCTGTGGGTGGGATCCGGAGTCCACATCCACTACGGTGACGCTACCTCGTGACGGCTGGACCAAATTTAAACGGGTGTTGAGCGGCGAGCTCGATGGACACCTCATCCACATAGACAATGTCATCTACGTATACCGTGGGCCTTTCTTCGCAGGCCTGGGCCGCTACCAAGACCCTACGCGAGGCTTCACCCTAGACCCCGATCTGTGGACAGCCTTCGAGAAAGTGGTGCCTATTGTGGACCAGCTGTTTACACCGGACGAACGATCATCAGACGAGTTGGCGTGGGCTCGTGCTATTGAGGACGCGCTGGCTGAACCCCATGAACAACTACATGAACCCGACGACGACGAGGCTATAGACTATCCGGCTGAACTGAGTCAACACAACGGTGGTAGAAACTTGTTATAAATAAACCATACTCTCCGGGTCCATCATCATTGTGTCACCATGAAGCGCTGGGAGAAGGTGTTGGATAACTTATACTAGAGTCCCGACAGTCCGGCGGCCTATAGTGCATTGTCGGCTCTCTATCGAGCGGCCAAACCCCAGGGGATACAACGTGCTCAAGTCCGAGATTGGTTAAGAAAACAAGACACCTATACCTTACAGCGAGCTGTCCGTCGCCATTTTCTACGGAACCGGGTCATCGTGGGAGGAATAGATGCCCATTGGCAAGCGGATTTGGTTGATATGAGCGCCTTTGCCAAATACAACGATGGGAATCGGTATATCTTGACGTGCATCGATATCCTATCCAAGTATGCGTGGGTGGTACCCATCCGGACGAAAACGGGGGCAAATCTCATAGCGGCGTTCAAAGACATCTTCAAGACCGGGCGCAAACCTTTGTATTTGCAAACCGACGAAGGCACGGAATTCCTCAACAGACCGTTCCAAGCCTTTCTGAAAGCTCAGAAGGTGTTTTTCTTCCATACGTACAACGAGACCAAGGCATCCGTGGTGGAAAGGTTCAACAGGACATTTAAAGGTCGCATGTATAAATATTTCACGTATAAGAATACAAGGCGGTACATCGATGTTCTCCCGAAACTGGTGAGGGGTTACAATCGAGCCTATCATCGAAGTATACAGAGAGCCCCCATTACCGTGACCCAACGCAATGAAGCCCAAGTCCGGCGTGTCTTGTACCCCAGGCCATCGCAGCGAACGACGAATGAGATGTTCAAGGTCGGGGACCCTGTACGGATCAGTAAAGTCAAGGGCAAGTTCGAGAAAAGTTACTTGCCCAACTGGAGCGATGAGCACTTCCGGATTAAACCGCGCCTACCCCGACAGCGGCGAGTCTATGAACTGGAAGATCTTCAAGGGGAACCGTTGCTAGGCACGTTTTACGAGATGGAATTACAGCCTGTCGTAAAATCACAGCAAGACTACTACACGGTGGAACAGATTTTGAAAACGGAACGTCGACATGGGAAACTGTTTCATTTCGTGAAATGGCAAGGCTGGCCCAGTTCCTTCAATTCCTGGGTCGCTGCCAACCAGGTGAAACGACTATAAAGCCAGACACCACTACCGTCCTCCTTCATTCCACGTCCAACCATGAACACGGTGCATCCGTCTCTGAACACAGCGTCTTCCAAAACGCGCAAAGTGCAAGTAGGCTTTGGTGTACTAGTGCTAACCCTGCTGAGTGTGTTGTACGGAGGTGTGTTTTACGACGTAGCCTATGTCAGTACGTTACTTAACCAACTGAGAACACCAGCCATCAGTGAAACCGGTCTACAGAGAGCACCAGTCGTATCCAGCCCAGTCACCACCACCACCACACCGCGTGTACAAGCCACAACGAGTGTAAGCTCCACACTTACACCAAGTACATCCACTACGTCTGAAGACCCACCGGATTTCATACCTCACAGTGAACCGACAACGACGACCCACGTTGTACCCATCACCACCATCATCATCCCTGAACGTGAACAGACAACGACAACCGACGTTGTACCCACCACCACTCCAGTTCACTCGTACCAAATTTACAAGAGCGGGTTACCACGACAGCGGATACACCTCCAACCATGGACCCTCGGTGGCAGCATCCCTTCACCTGCGTCATCGCAGGACCGACGAGCTCCGGCAAAACGCACTTCGTCAGGAAGCTCCTTCAACACGCCGACAGCATGATCACTCCACCCATTGCCAGAGTCGTGTGGTGTTACGGAGAATGGCAGGAAGCGTGTGCAGCAATGCCCCACATCACGTTCGTAGAAGGCCTACCTAACCTGGCCGATTTGGAACCCGACACCTTGGTGGTTCTGGATGATCTCATGGCGGAGACGGATGCGCGGGTCACCCAACTCTTTACCAAAGGCAGCCACCATCGACAGCTCAGCATCATCTACATTGTGCAGAATCTGTTCAGTAAAAACAAAGAACATCGGAACATCAGCTTAAATGCCCACTACATGGTGGTCTTCAAAAACCCGAGAGATACCACTCAACTGCTGCACCTGGCGAGACAGATATATCCCGGCCGCACACCGTTTGCATTGGAAGCCTTTAAAGATGCGACAACCCCTGAGCACGGGTATATGCTCTTCGACCTGAAGCAAGCCACCCCCGACCACCTTCGACTACGGACCGGCATCTTTCCCGGAGAGACTCACCACGTGTACATGCAAAAATAATGTAAACACACCTACAGTGGCTCCCCCAGCTGGAGTGTGTGTGCTTTGATGATGGGGATAATAAAAAGGAATGAATACCACAGCAGGATTGATTTTTTGTCTCTGAAGTAGATAAAAAGAGCAGAATTGTGGGTTCTAGCATTAGTTGTACAGGATGTCTGCGCGAGTACGGAAGCACGCTCCCACGCTCCCTGTATTGAAGACGGCCCCACCCGAGTTAGTCCGAACCATTGTACGCGGTGCGGACCCTGCTCTCGTGTGCTGTCTGTGCGAGATTGGACTCAATATCTTGAAAGGCAACGTACCACTGACTCCGGCTCAGAAGACCAAGTTGGCCAAGCATAAGACAGGTCTAAGAACCTTAGTCCAGAAGCGAGTGTCTCAAACACAAAAGAAAAGGGTGTTACAGCAAGGTGGATTTCTCGGGGCCATCTTAGCACCGTTGGCCGCTTCCGTGTTGGGTCCAGTATTGGGTGGACTCTTCGGCCGACAATGAACCACACGAAAAAAATGGTCCTCGTCGAACCTCGGCTCCTTCAAAACCTCCAATCGCCCTACCCTGTCCCTTCTACGGTGAAGACGATAAACACCCTCGATGGAGAGATGCAACAGATCTTACAGAGACCGGGGTTAAGCGATAGTGAGAAAGTACAACGGTACAATGAGACGCTTCAGCGGTACATGACGTTCATGGACCAATACAAAACCCTCTCTGCTCCACCACCACCACCATCACCACGTGACACACCGCCGACCTCAGCACCGTTCCAACAGCCGGGTGGGGTACCTTCCACAGCTCCACAGTGGGTGGAAGACGAAGTCCTGAAGAGTGTACCTGCCTCGTTCAAGAAACAAGCTGGCCTGGTATTACAACGGATGAAACAGAATCCTAACATGACTTGGAATGATAAAGGCGAACTCCTGGTACAGAATCAGGTGGTCCCCGGGATCCACATGACGGATTTAGTGAATGACCTGATGCGTCAACGCAGAACGCACACGAATCCTCGAGGATGGGAGGTCTTCGCTCAAGGCTTGAAAGACATGCATGTACCACAGGAATTGGTGGGGAACCCTCAGCGCTGGGCCTTTATGCAGAATGTGAGTACACCACCAGAACCTTGGGAACCGGAGTCACCACCCAAATCACCACCACGGCGGGCACCTACGTTTTCACCCCTTTTACCACGCCACCACCTGCAACCACCAAGAGCTAAATCACCGCGACCATCACGACGATTAGCGCCCAAGGGCTGGGAGAAGTATTAAAACCAACAGCAGCAGCAGGACAGCTCAGTCATCATGTTTTACCTCACCCTACCCAGTAACAGCTCGGCTGATGTGTTTCCTGACAACACCTTGACCAAGTACGTGACCCAGTTACCGCAACCGTTGCATTTACCTGGACGCTGGGAATGTGGACTCGTGGATATCCAATACCCTTACTCGTGGTACAACGTGCGAGCCAATGAAGTATGGTACGAGGTGACCTACGAAGGACAAGAAACTCGACTCAAACTACCCGAAGGTCAATACGATACCCCCCTCATGGGTGGGCTGAGAAGTCTGATGCATTATAAGTCTCTACGAGACGTCACGAATACTTCAAAACCCATCAAATCTTTCCCCTTCAAAAATCATGTGGACTTCGATTACAACGCACACAACGACAAGGCCAATCTCACGCTCAGCCCCAACGTGAGTGTCGAACTCACTGCTACCCTACAGCAAATGCTGGGTTTCAATTACCAGGGGTACGCTGGCCCCACCGGCGAGATAGGCCACATCCCGATGGACATGCGTGGTGGTATGTATGGCCTGTACGTCTACTCGGACGTGGTCGATGCACACAATGTCGGCGACAGCAACGTCGGCGACAGCAACGTACCTCTACTGCGCGTCTGCCCGGTGAAAGGCACGTATGGAGCTCAAGTCACCCACAGTTT
>JAVTVY010029026.1:0-13277 GCA_036873755.1 Hanleya hanleyi | reverse complement strand
TTCTCTTTCCGGAGACGGTGAAGCAAATTGCGCAATTATATTTGAAAACGTGTGCTTCGGATGCAACCATATTGTAGTCTTTTACAAACCGAAAGAGTATTTGTGCTTATTACAGAAAATTCGTAGTTTCGGTCGTGTCGTTATAGAGTATCCGCACATATAGTGCGAAATGATGCAAAAAAGCGGGAAATTGTAGCAAAGAACATAGCATCCATACGATTTCTCAAAATAATATGTCAGGGCGATTTGCCACAGTATAAACCAACCTAATAAAGTGCCATTTAATAGAATTGTAAATTATTTGTTTAATGATTCTCCTCTGTCACTCACAATAATCAGATCGTGATTAGCCCTTTGTCTCATGATCACAAGTTAATGATTACAATCATCTCGTCATTATGTGCGGGGGTTAAGGCGTATAATGTCTCAATGCTGTCCGAACATAAGCTAGGCATATACTTGTCACACTGTTGAGGTTTCCGACTCATCAGTTTTGAAAAAGTCGTGTCAGCAGTCACTCATCTGCCACAAGTCAGTTTTGATTCCAGGCTATATAAACCGTGACGGCCGTGTTTAATCATATCGCAACCATTTTGCAATACAGAAAAGTCAACCAATTGTCCAGAACAAAATTCCTGACAAGGAGAACCACGCCAAATCGTATGCTGGTCTTGAAAAAGCAGAATCATCCTTTCAGAGAGCCTGTGAGCAGATCGTCTTTCTCAACAAACGGCTAGAAGAGTTACAGCAGCGTTACGACAAGGCAAACAGAGAGGGCCGTAAATCATTCCGTTACAACCTCCGCCTACAAATAGCAGCTGGGGAAGGCCTCCGAAATATGTTCTATGAATACGCCTGCAACAAAGCTGACCTGGTGACAAGTCTTCGGTGTACGCTGTATGGACCAGAAGCTGTGGATGACATGCTTGAGGAGAAGGAAATAGACGAGGAAAATGTCTGATCATTGAAATCTTATGATTTTGAAAGAAAACAAAAGGCTCTTTTCAGAGCCGCTCACTTTCTCCCGAAAGAGAACTTCAAACTAAGCACACAATTAATATATAGCATTTATACATAAATTGCGCATGCCGAACGGCTTCCCGTTCTCGTTGTACATTATTTTAATCTACCACACTCACGCATTCATTCACGGAAAGAGGAAAGAAATAAAGCTTGAGCAGTTATCAAAACAACCATGGAAACCGAGAGAAACGATAGTGGTAATAATTCTACGTCATATAGACTTAATGCACATGCATGCAAGACAGATATAGTAGGTATTTTACACCAAAAAAAAATTTTCATCACACACATACAATTTATACCTCATTTGAAGGCCAGAACCTGTATTAGAAGAAAAAACTTTACAGAACGAAAATCCGTCCAGTATTCGCGGATGTCAAACATTTTGAAGTTCGGGAAATGACGATTTTTGGGGGACATGCCATTAACATGGAGCCTATGGGAAATGCCAAAATCCCATGGCACAAAGGAATTTCAACTTTGAAACGATGGATATCGTTAAATATTCGCTCAATTTTCATAATTTTTGGGACACAAAAACTTCAAGTGTCACTGTTTTAAAATATTCCATCAAGGACCCTGATTGGTTGATAGTAAGCTCCTAATTTGCATATCATTTGCATATATGTATCAAATTTGCACCCAAAACTATGTTTTCGTCCATATTTAATTGATAAAATCAACCTGTATTCAATTTTTTTTGCATGGATTTTTTAATTTACTTGTAATTATGTAAGATGACACAGACAATATACATTTAAAGTTTAATTGTCAATAAATTAACACAAATTATGCATAAATTTACATAAATTATTGCAGTGAAATAGTTGTATTGTATGTGTTATACTTCTGATTTTGATGTTCACATCGCAATTAAGACATCGATTTTAATGTCGGTACCACTAACGTCATTATTTGTTTGCAATATATATACCAGGACAAAGTATATCATGATGGGACTGCTGGAGAGGAGCGGAGAGGGGACTTATGTGGGTAGAATGAAGTAAAAAAATGTCTAAAAACCCTTGTTACACTGAAATATTATGTCGGTGAAATTGCACATGTGAATTCGATATTCCTGTATGTTCATCAACACAAATTCTTGTCTCAAAGCTACAAGGTGAGGATAAAGATGGTTTTGTGTTGAACGCAAATTGGTGTTAATTCTAACACAATTTGTGTTATTTTCAACACAATTATTGTGTTAAAATTGCTTGAACGCGATTATTTCCGCAGTGCATACAGACTAAACTTAATACATAACAGGAACGCACGAATGGTATTTTTTGCAGTAAGAATATATTGGAGAGATATGTAATAGTTTGGACAAAATGACGTCTGGCGGCTAAAAAGCAGCCGTATGACTTCACAGAAAAGCCTTCCTTTGCACCTCAAATTCAGACCAGAATTTGAAGGATTCTAAGACGTAGCCTTTGGAATGTTAGCCTCACTTTTATTGCAGATGTTCTTGTGGAAACTATGAAGTATACCTACAAAGCCTCTATAGCATCGGCTTAAGGGAATCACTATCAGATAGTCTAGCTCGGGAGCTGTGATGACAGATGACCACAAAGAAGTATCTCATCTGATGTTAATGCATGAACATCAAGGGCATCTGATGGAGTAAATGTTTCAACGTGGGGTAAACGTCATGGTGAATGCAATACGGTAATACACAGAAAGCTAGACTAAACTGTAATGCCCGACATAGTGTGGTAAATTTCCCACCAAGATAATAAACAAACAAATGTATTTGTCAAATGACATGTACAGAGGGCCGGCACAACTATCCAAAGCAATATGAAACATATGTTTGAATTGTATGTCAGTTGAATGCCAATAAGAGAAGAACAAATCAACCAAATGAAACTGCTAGATGAATATTAATAAGAAAAACAGAACGGAAAGGTGTGTTATATAACATAATATGAAGACGACACCGCAGAAGGAATATGGAGGTGAATTGATGTAACTTCATGGTGCTGGCAGGAGCGATGTCAACAATCAACGCCATCACCTCCTAAGAGTGGTATGATCCCACCAACAACTGTGCAGTAAACGTAAATGGGGAAAATCTCTCTTATTTGATCATATTTTCTCTGAATGTTTAATGAAGATCTTCAATAATGTCTTTCTGGGTACCACTCACACCAGCAACCGTTCTGTCCATATAAACAAGAATAATCAAGATCAAGCCCATTTGTTACGGTTTAGTAGATATGGAGATGAAACAAAAGGGACAAATAACACAATGTTGGGCAACCACACCAACAAAGCAAGATGGAACATATTATCTGCCTGCAGTTTTATTTCTCAATGTTATTTATATTCATGTTGAATGGAGATGAATCTAATTAATGCAGCCCATGTTGGGAATAACTCACAAGGTATGTTTGCGGCGTCCACAAATGGCCCCCATCGCTAACCATCCATGTAGCTACTTGACTTCACACGAACAACCAAGTAACGAGTTTGAATCCATATTAATTTGATATGGTTTCATTTTCGCAATGTTATTACATTCATGTTTAGTTTAATGGCGAGGAATCAAATTATTTATAATTGTGTCAATGTTTGGCGCAATTCACACCAACAAGAGTACGTCACAGAGGTCAAGGTATAGTGGAAAATTAAAAACTCGATCTGACATCAATGGGAATGAGTAAAAGATGAGGATTTTCTTTTGAAAAAAAAAATGCATTCGAAACGGAACTTATTTTATTAACTTCCATTTAACTCTTTGAAAATATACATATATTCATCTATATATCCATTATCCCACCGAGATTGAACATCAGAGATAATGTGATAACAGAACTTTTTTATGATCCATGCTCACATTCAGAGATATAATAAAAGTTCCTTCACAACCTGTCTAATGCCATCTTCAAACGTTCATAAATCATTAGTTATAGGACTACAATTCTGAATCCTAAAATTATATCAATTCACTTCTTGTAAAATCTTGCTCTCGTTTTCCAGGAATAAACTCCTAAATGTTCATTTCTATTTCAAACAATGGCTTTTCATTCTGTTCTCCAACTTTCACTTTCAGCATTTCGACCCTTTTATGCAGTACTCGTTAATCATCTTCCTGCTTTTCTCCAGTATTGCTTCAATATTCTGGTGTAGATCTTTCTCATTCGACCTGTAGTTTCTGTACTGTGTCCTAAAGTTCCTGCTTTGTTTTTTCTTCATCAATCATTCTGTATTTCATTTCCACCAATCAGCCAGCTGATTGCCGAGTCTCTTATTCACTTCAGTTGCTTATTCATGTTCCTTTTTGTCGCGGTCAGCTGGTCATGAATAACATAAACTGCACATTTACTTCGCCAATCGTCTTGTAGTTTCTAGTACCGTATGTTTATTTCAGATCTGCTTGCTCCAGACTTCTGTTCCTCTTGAGCTCCTCTCCATAGTCTTGGTTTACTTAGCAAGTGTCAGACCCGGCAGTCAATATTCAGCCATCGTCCATATTAGAATTTCCACATCAATAATCGAAAAAACTATTTTGTTTGACAATTATAGCACCGAATGTACTTTGAAAGAAATAGGTAAAACTGCATTTTCGCACTTCGTAAATCTAATGTTCATATACATTCCTATTTGACAAGGCCATGTATGTGGGTGCCGTCCAGGACGCCATCATGTTTATACCATAAATAGTATGCTCCCCTGAAGAATGGAAAACTGCTCAATATCTTAACCACGGTTATTAATATTAATATGAATCTACCAGAAGATGATGGAATATTAATTATCATTTTGTATAAATGTTAATTCTGATATACCATTTCTTCCATGCATTAATTACTAATCAGGGTCGATTACTCGCCAACACTGATTACTTTTGTACTGTAAATGTTTAATACATAACTTAGTAAATAATAAATCTATTTATATTAATTTAGTAGGCATACACCGGATTTATAGTGGCCCAGAAAACGTCGCATCGATTGTGTTCTCCAATTAAAGGAAATATTGGTCACAAACTTCAAGCAGTCAGATAAAAACAATATCGTACCAGTGACACTATTTCATGATGTTAGAATTAAGTTGTTTTATGTTGATTCGAAATTGAAACACCAAAGAGTGGTAGAATACGCAGCAGCAAGTGATACAACAGCAATGTGAAATGACAACAAAGGCTCATGTTCAGAGGCTTGATCCAGGCACGACGGAAGCAATTGGTGATTGGAGGGGCCACTATTACAGCACCAATATAGGTGAGAGGTCCAGGGGCCGCCTAGACCCAGGAGTTCCAGCGGTTTTAGATAGTGGAAATCGTTTTGTAGGCGGTAATAAAACAAAAACTCTTCGCCTGTGTCAAGTCAATTTGTTTTACCGGTTTTGTTGTTTCTCACCACATTGTTTTTATTCGCCATCAAACAAATGATCGATGTTCGAAAGCATAAATAATTTAAATATACATGTATAATTTCAATGGAAATGTTCATCAAGCATTAACCATGTCACTAACATCGGTTTGTTGTACTTGTTCAGCACAGAGTTCAGTTTTGTTTGTTTTTTTGCTGAAAATATTGGTGGTGGGGGGGGGGAGCCTCTCCCCGTTCCGCCGTCCCTGTGACATGGAACAAAAGTTTACACAAAAAAAAAGGCCAGAAAATTAGACTGAATTCAGACTCATTTCTTCCTTGGTAAATTATGGCACTAAACTTACGTTGAAACAGTGGAATCAGTCGATAGGCCTATACTGTTCACTTTGAAGCACATGTTATAATATATTTCTTTCGTGCTGGGATACGGATTGCTATATTGTCTGCCGCTCGTTTTCTTAATATTTATTTTTGTACTTCGAAAATTTCTGAAACTTCAGTATGTTCTGTGAACTAGGCATAATATCTAAAAATCAGACACCGTTTTTTTTTTCTTAGTTTTTAGGCCCTATGCTATCTGTATTTTCCTAATGTTAATCTTATGGCAGCCGAAGGCCTACCCAAGCTATACGAGCGGGAACGCATTGCTGTCTGTGACAATGATTTCAGTCTTTTTTTTTAGAGATTTTATGGAAATTGCAAGGAGATAATGGATATCCTGTGATGTTAAATCAGAAAGTGCACACGTTATCACGTTGAATCGGTTGATGTAGAGTGACCTTGACATGTGGACTGTACTATAGACCACGTGGTGTTCAAAGTTCATGCTCGCTGCAACAAACCTGCTTGTTTTGACGACGTTGATCGAAAGTACTCTTTTCGGAAATTAAAGACACAGTCTATCATGGATGAAATCAGGTACAGTCAAGTACCCATTTCACTCGAAAATAACTGAATTTTTCGAATCTGTATCATTCGTTTCTCTGGAAGGGAATTTTATGGGTCCAAATTGCGCCAAGTTGCCGTTCAAAGTGTTTTTCACACAATTTTTGCCATCAAAAACCCGTTATTTCGTTAATATTCTATCTACAAACTTCAATCAAACGGATGTCATGAATATGGGATATGTTGTTTATAAATTCAGTCATTATACATGTCTGTCATACAGAACAGCGACGGTGCCCAGCGATATTTTCAATCTATAAAATCCGTCGTGTTCAAACTTTCACTTGAATGCGCGCTGCAACAAACCTGCGTCACACTGTCGTTTTCGAAATATGGTGCCAGTTTTCGATTGAAAAGCCGGCTCGGTTTTCCAGATGGATAAGCATAGTAAGTTACCTATTTTTCTTCGTACATACTTCCGTGATTCACAGCTATTTGTGCAAATTTATACAACTCGATTTTATTGATTTACAGCGTAAAATCCAACGTTTTTGTGTGTTTTTTTTCGAAAATTTCAGTCAAATGCGGATATTTTCTTTAAAATGCAGTTTAAAAATTTGCACATTCGGTTTCAGTCTATTTGGGACCTACTGATTCTGATTATAACAACATTTCATGTCTGCCTGTAAGTTCTGGCAGCCGGGTTTTATGATATATTTCATGTCCGATTTCGCGAAAATCACGAAAATCCATGTGCCATCGTGGCGAGCCCTGTTTTCGCCTCGACCTTCCGAGATTAAATCGCCCATTTCAGGATCAATAATCCTTACATTTTCACTAAACTTCGCACATAAAAAAACGAATGAATAAGCTTTATATTGATATAATTATTGTGTGTTTTTTATATCACAAACACTGCAAACTTCGCCTTTGTATTGCACTGACTGTGTGAAATGCCGTCGTTCGCGGCATGTCCCCTGCTTAAGTCACGTGATGTAAACACCCTAGATATAGCAAATCTTCCAAATTCTACGTAACTTTCAGAGCGATTTGTGTATGGAAGATGGAGTCACGGAGCGCAAAGTTTGAGACAGTCTTGATTTGGGTGATATTTTCTTTTGAGATAGATCGGACCAATAGTTTTATTTGTCGTGCATTTAATAAATATGAAATAACTTGCTGGGTAATTATGTAATAACTTATCATATTCGATTTTTTATGGGGAACTGCACAGACCGGTAGAGTCATATATAAATTGTAGCCACCGCAAGTTCGCGGTTTATGCGCAACTGCACAGACCGGAAGCCCATATAAATGTATCTACCGCAAGTTCTCTTTTCGGAGACGGTGAAGCAAATTGCGCAATTATACTTGAAAATGTGTGCTTCGGATGCAGCCATATTGTAGTCTTTTACAAACCGAAAGCGTATTTGTGCTTATTACAGAAAATTCGTAGTTTCGATCGTGTCGTTATAGAGTATCCGCACATATAGTGCGAAATGATGCAAAAAAGCGAGAAATTGTAGCAAAGAACATAGCATCCATACGATTTCTCAAAATAATATGTCAAGGCGATTTGCCACAGTATAAACCAACCTAATAAAGTGCCATTTTGATAGAATTGTAAATTATTTGTTTAATGATTCTCCTCTGTCACTCACAATAATCAGATCGTGATTAGGCCTTTGTCTCATGATCACAAGTTAATGATTACAATCATCTCGTCATTATGTGCAGGGGTTAAGGCGTATACTGTCTCAATGCTGTCCGAACATAAGCTAGGCATATACTTGTCACACTGTTGAGGTTTCCGACTCATCAGTTTTGAAAAAAAGTCGTGTCAGCAGTCACTCATCTGCCACAAGTCAGTTGCCGGCTATATAAACCGTGACGGCCGTGTTTAATCATATCGCAATCATTTTGCAATACAGAAAAGTCAACCAATTGTCCAGAACAAAATTCCTGACATGGAGAACCACGCCAAATTGTATGCTGGTCTTGAAAAAGCAGAATCATCCTTTCAGAGAGCCTGTGAGCAGATCGTCCTTCTCAACAAACGGCTAGAAGAGTTACACCAGCGTTACGACAAGGCAAATAGAGAGGGCCGTAAATCATTCTGTTACAACCTCCGCCTACAAATAGCAGCTGGGGAAGGCCTCCGGAATACGTTCTATGAATACGCCTGCAACAAAGCTGACCTGGTGACAAGTCTTCGGTGCACGCTGTATGGACCAGAAGCTGTGGATGACATGCTTGAGGAGATGGAAATGAACGAGGAAAATGTCTGATCATTGAAATCTTATGATTTTGAAAGAAAACAAAAGGCTTTTTTCAAAGCCACTCACTTTCTCCCGAAAGAGGACTTCAAACTAAGCACACAATTAATATATAGCATCTATACATAAATTGCCCATGCCGAACGGCTTCCCGTTCTCGTTATACATTATTTTAATATACCACACTCACTCATTCATTCACGGAAAGGGGAAAGAAATAAAGCTTGAGCAGTTATCAAAACAACCATGGAAACCGAGAGAAACGATAGTGGTAATAATTCTACGTCACATAGACTTAATGCACATGCATGCAACACAGATATCGCAAATTTTCCAAATTCTACGTAACTTTCAGAGCGATTTGTGTATGGAAGATGGAGTCACGGAGCGAAAAGTTTGAGACAGTCTTGATTGGGTGATATTTTCTTTTGAGATAGATCGGGCCAATAGTTTTATATGTCGTGCATTTAATAAATATGAAATAACTTGCTGGGTAATTATGTAATAACTTATCATATTCGATTTTTTATGCGGAACTGCACAGACCGGTAGAGTCATATATAATTTGTAGCCACCGCAAGTTCGCGGTTTATGCGCAACTGCACAGACCGGAAGCCCATATAAATGTATCTACCGCAAGTTCTCCTTTCGGAGACGGTGAAGCAAATTGCGCAATTATACTTGAAAACGTGTGCTTCGGATGCAGGCATATTGTAGTCTTTACAAACCGAAAGCGTATTTGTGCTTATTACAGAAAATTCGTAGTTTCGGTCGTGTCGTTATAGAGTATCCGCACATATAGTGCGAAATGATGCAAAAATGCGGGAAATTGTAGCAAAGAACATAGCATCCATACGATTTCTCAAAATAATGTCAGGGCGATTTGCCACAGTATAAACCAACCTAATAAAGTGGCATTTGATAGAATTGTAAATTATTTGTTTAATGATTCTCCTCTGTCACTCACAATAATCAGATCGTGATTAGCCCTTTGTCTCATGATCACAAGTTAATGATTACAATCATCTCGTCATTATGTGCAGGGGTTAAGGCGTATACTGTCTCAATGCTGTCCGAACATAAGCTAGGAATATACTTGTCACACTGTTGAGGTTTCCGATTCATCAGTCTTGAAAAAAGTCGTGTCGGCAGTCACTCATCTGCCACAAGTCAGTTTTGATTCCAGGCTATATAAACCGTGACGGCCGTGTTTAATCATATCGCAACCATTTTGCAATACAGAAAAGTCAACCAATTGTCCAGAACAAAATTCCTGACATGAAGAACCACGCCAAATTGTATGCTGGTCTTGAAAAAGCAGAATCATCCTTTCAGAGAGCCTGTGAGCAGATCGTCTTTCTCAACAAACGGCTAGAAGAGTTACAGCAGCGTTACGACGAGGCAAATAGAGAGGGCCTTAAATCATTCCGTTACAACCTCCGCCTACAAATAGCAGCTGGGGAAGGCCTCCGGAATACGTTCTATGAATAAGCCTGCAACAAAGCTGACCTGGTGACAAGTCTTCGGTGTACGCTGTATGGACCAGAAGCTGTGGATGACATGCTTGAGGAGAAGGAAATAGACGAGGAAAATGTCTGATCATTGAAATCTTATGATTTTGAAAGAAAACAAAAGGCTCTTTTCAGAGCCACTCACTTTCTCCCGAAAGAGAACTTCAAACTAAGCACACAATTAATATATAGCATTTATACATAAATTGCGCATGCCGAACGGCTTCCCGTTCTCGTTATACATTATTTTAATCTACCACACTCACGCATTCATTCACGGAAAGAGGAAAGAAATAAAGCTTGAGCAGTTATCAAAACAACTATGGAAACCGAGAGAAACGATAGTGGTAATAATTCTACGTCATATAGACTTAATGCACATGCATGCAAGACAGATATAGCAAATCTTCCAAATTCTACGTAACTTTCAGAGCGATTTGTGTATGGAAGATGGAGTCACGGAGCGCAAAGTTTGAGACAGTCTTGATTGGGTGATATTTACTTTTGAGATAGATCGGGCCAATAGTTTTATTTGTCGTGCATTTAATAAATATGAAATAACTTGCTGGGTAATTATGTAATAACTTATCATATTCGATTTTTTATGCGGAACTGCACAGACCGGTAGAGTTATATATAAATTGTAGCCACCGGAAGTTCGCGGTTTATGCGCAACTACACAGACCGGAAGCCCATATAAATGTATCTACCGCAAGTTCTCTTTTCGGAGACGGTGAAGCAAATTGCGCAATTATACTTGAAAACGTGTGCTTCGGATGCAGGCATATTGTAGTCTTCTACAAACCGAAAGCGTATTTGTGCTTATTACAGAAAATCCGTAGTTTCGGTCGTGTCGTTATAGAGTATCGGCACATATAGTGCGAAATGATGCAAAAAAGCGAGAAATTGTAGCAAAGAACATAGCATCCATACGATTTCTCAAAATAATATGTCAGGGCGATTTGCCACAGCATAAACCAACCTAATAAAGTGCCATTTGATAGAATTGTAAATTATTTGTTTAATGATTGTCCTCTGTCACTCACAATAATCAGATCGTGATTAGCCCTTTGTCTCATGATCACAAGTTAATGATTACAATCATCTCGTCATTATGTGCAGGGGTTAGGGCGTATACTGTCTCAATGCTGTCCGAACATAAGCTAGGAATATACTTGTCACACTGTTGAGGTTTCCGATTCATCAGTCTTGAAAAAAGTCGTGTCAGCAGTCACTCATCTGCCACAAGTCAGTTTTGATTCCAGGCTATATAAACCGTGACGGCCGTGTTTAATCATATCGCAATCATTTTGCAATACAGAAAAGTCAACCAATTGTCCAGAACAAAATTCCTGACATGGAGAACCACGCCAAATTGTATGCTGGTCTTGAAAAAGCAGAATCATCCTTTCAGAGAGCCTGTGAGCAGATTGTCTTTCTCAACAAACGGCTAGAAGAGTTACAGCAGCGTTACGACAAGGCAAATAGAGAGGGCCGTAAATCATTCCGTTACAACCTCCGCCTACAAATAGCAGCTGTGGAAGGCCTCCGAAATACGTTCTATGAATACGCCTGCAACAAAGCTGACCTGGTGACAAGTCTTCGGTGTACGCTGTATGGACCAGAAGCTGTGGATGACATGCTTGAGGAGATGGGAATGGACGAGGAAAATGTCTGATCATTGAAATCTTATGATTTTGAAAGAAAACAAAAGGCTCTTTTCAGAGCCACTCACTTTCTCCCGAAAGAGGACTTCAAACTAAGCACACAATTAATATATATAATTTATTCATAAATTGCCCATGGCGAACGGCTTCCCGTTCTCGTTATACATTATTTTAATCTACCACAGTCACGCATTCATTCACGGAAAGAGGAAAGAAATAAAGCTTGAGCAGTTATCAAAACAACCATGGAAACCGAGAGAAACGATAGTGGTAATAATTCTACGTCATATACTTAATGCACATGCATGCAAAACAGATATAGCAAATCTTCCAAATTCTACGTAACTTTCAGAGCGATTTGTGTATGGAAGATGGAGTCACGGAGCGCAAAGTGTGAGACAGTCTTGATTGGGTGATATTTTCTTTGAGATAGATCGGGCCAATAGTTTTATTTGTCGTGCATTTAATAAATATGAAATAACTTGCTGGGTAATTATGTAATAACTTATCATATTCGATTTTTTATGCGGAACTGCACAGACCGTTAGAGTCATATATAAATTGTAGCCACCGGAAGTTCGCGGTTTACGCGCAACTACACAGACCGGAAGCCCATATAAATGTATCTACCGCAAGTTCTCTTTTCGGAGACGGTGAAGCAAATTGCGCAATTATACTTGAAAACGTGTGCTTCGGATGCAGGCATATTGTAGTCTTTTACAAACCGAAAGCGTATTTGTGCTTATTGCAGAAAATTCGTAGTTTCGGTCGTGTTGTTATAGAGCATCCGCACATATAGTGCGAAATCATGCAAAAAAGCGGGAAATTGTAGCAAAGAACATAGCATCCATACGATTTCTCAAAATAATATGTCAGGGCGATTTGCCACAGTATAAACCAACCTAATAAAGTGGCATTTGATAGAATTGTAAATTATTTGTTTAATGATTCTCCTCTGTCACTCACAATAATCAGATCGTGATTAGCCCTTTGTCTCATGATCACAAGTTAATGATTACAATCATCTCGTCATTATGTGCAGGGGTTAAGGCGTATATTGTCTCAATGCTGTCCGAACATAAGCTAGGCATATACTTGTCACACTGTTGAGGTTTCCGACTCATCAGTTTTGAAAAAAGTCGTGTCGGCAGTCACTCATCTGCCAAAAGTCAGTTTTGATTCCAGGCTATATAAACCGTGACGGCCGTGTTTAATCATATCGCAATCATTTTGCAATACAGAAAAGTCAACCAATTGTCCAGAACAAAATTCCTGACATGGAGAACCACGCCAAATTGTATGCTGGTCTTGAAAAAGCATAATCATCCTTTCAGAGAGCCTGTGAGCAGATTGTCTTTCTCAACTAACGGCTAGAAGAGTTACAGCAGCGTTACGACAAGGCAAATCGAGAGGGCCGTAAATCATTCCGTTACAACCTCCGCCTACAAATAGCAGCTGGGGAAGGCCTCCGAAATACGTTCTATGAATACGCCTGCAACAAAGCTGGCCTGGTGACAAGTCTTCGGTGTACGCTGTATGGACCAGAAGCTGCGGATGACATGCTTGAGGAGATGGAAA
>JAVTVY010029025.1:0-12364 GCA_036873755.1 Hanleya hanleyi | reverse complement strand
TACACCAAACAGAAGCGAGTATTTAAAATCCGTCACAGAGCTCTCGTCCAATCAGAAGCGAGTATTTTGACAAGAGACACGGAAGTGCCCGAACATGATATCAGCTAGCGTGCTATAAAAGGAAGCGGTCTGGCCGTTTCATCAGACACTCTGTCAACCACCAAGATGTTCACTTGTACTACGTGCTCGAAATCATTCACTCGTCTGCATGACTTGCGCCGCCATGAGGCTACAAAGCACGAAGGAACCGCCCGGTATAACTGTACGATATGTACACTGTCGTTTCAGCGCCCGGATCATTTACAGCGCCACACACGTGCACGCCATGAAGTACCTAAGCGTCCATGCGAAGAATGTGGTCGGCTTTTCAAACTGACCAGTCAGTTGCTGCGACACCAACGCACACGACACCCTGTTCCGCAGCCACGTTTGCAGATAGAAGAGCCCGTAGGCATCAATATCGAAACAGGGGGAACTCCCACCCATCGCACGAGGGTCGATGATGATGTCGCCCTAATTCAACAGTCAAATTCCGACGACAAGACCTTGGGCCAGATTTTGTACGACGTGGAGGGCAAAGCACACTTCGTGGACGAAGCCATAAATGTTCCCAGCGATCTGTTACACGAAGACCATCCAGCGAGTGACATTTATCGGCGCCATTGGCCCATGATCCGGCACTGTTTCTACCGTCATCGCCCTATTCAAGATATCTACAATTTCCGACTGACCGACCTCCCCGTCTACGTAGCTACGTAGAAGCCATCTTCAAAGATCAAACTACGGCCTTCAAATTGAATCTGGTGTTTGGTTATGTGCTGCAGCATAAAGAGACAGGCCAAGTCCGATATTTTTACCCGAACAGTAACATCCGGGTATTTGACCAACCGTTTACCATCATTAACCGAGTGTCGCTAGAGACGATGCTGGAGAAACTGGACACCGTGGATCCCTTGGAATGGGCCCAACAACAACGCCCCAACACCAAGTGGACAGTGGAGAGTGTGACCAATGTTACGTTTTTCATTACCAAGCTGACCGACCACTCCCATCGGCTGAATGCGTCACTCATGCACTGATGAATACCATAACATGCCGTACATACTCTATATGTCTACATGTTGATCGTTGACGGTACGGAGGTGACCGAAGATACACGGATGTTACCGAAGATGTCACGGCTCGGCCCTCGACTTGGGGATAGTTGAACTGAGTGTGCTAAAAATAGATCACCAGCTAGCGTGCTATAAAAGGGAAGCGGCCTGGACGTTTCATCAGACACTCTGTCAACCACCAAGATGTTCACTTGCACAACTTGCCAGAAGCTGTTTACTCGTCTAAATAATTTACGACGCCACGAGGCCTCCACCCACAACGATGCTCGGTATACTTGTACAACCTGCGCACGGTCATTCAATCGGGAGGATCATTTACTGCGTCATGAGAGGGTACTTCACGCGGGTGCGACGGTACTATGTAATGATTGTGGTCGACTCTTCAAACGACCCAGTCGGTTTAGACAGCACCAACGTTTGATGCATGCCAGGTCTCTACGGTTTGGGCGACAACTTTCCACTAAAGAGGAGCCGCGGAAGGTCAGACCCAGTGAAGATGAACCCGGAGAGACGAACGCCACTGGTGATACGATGACGAAGAGCCTGCCTATACCCACGGTCCAGGAGGGCCTGGATATCCAGCCGGACCCCACTGTTACGGTTTCGAGTCATACGCCTGATAACATCGAACATTTTCTGGACGAGCCCATAAATGTTCCTAGCGATCTCTTACAGGGCGCCCATCCAGTGAGTGACATCTATCGGCGCCATTGGACCATGATACGGCACTGTTTCTACCGTCATCGCCCTATTCAAGATATCTACAATTTTCGACTGACCGACCTCGCCCGTCTAGGCAGCTACGTGGAAGCCATCTTCAATGACCAAGCAACGTCCTTCAAATTAAATCTGGCGTTTGGTTATGTGCTGCAGCATAAGGAGACAGATCAAGTCCGATACTTTTACCCGAGCAGTAACATCTGGGTATTTGACCAACCGTTTACCATCATTAACCGGGCGTCGCTAGAGACGATGCTGGAGAACCTGGCCAACGTGGATCCCTTGGAATGGGCCCAACAACAACGCCCCAACACCAAGTGGAAAGTGGAGAGGGTAACCAATGTTACGTTCTTCGTGACCAAGCTGACCGACCAACCCATCGGATGAATGTATTCACCCAGGCACTGATAGATTCTCAGAATGCGCAAACAACTATCTGAGGATATGTTGCCTCAACGGTATCCTGGCTTGACCAACGGTGATTAGAATAAACGGTTCAGAGCGAACATGGTCGAAGATGGAACTTTCTGAAATGAAGACTTCTGATTGGACAAGAATACATCTAACGGACAGGAACGAATATGACAGATGCAAATGGTGGCCTCTGATTGGACAAGTCTTCTTGAATTGTAACACCAAGTGGATAGTGGAGATAATGACCAATGTTGCGTTCTTCGTGGTTAAACTGACCACCACCTCCATCGGATGAAAGTATTCACCCATGCACTGATAGATACTCAGAATGCGCAAACAACTATCTGAGGATATGTTGCCTCAACGGTATCCTGGCCTGTCCGACGATGATTAGAATAAACGGTTCAGATGGTACTTTCTGAAATGGAGACTTCTGATTGGACAAGAATACATCTAACGGACAGGAACGAATATGAAACATGCAAATGGTGGCCTCTGATTGGATAAGAATCTTCTTGAATTGTAAATATACCCAACGCGGCTCCCCCAGCGTGGGTGTGATGTAACATTGGGGAAAATAAACTATATGAAAAAAACTTCTTGTTGTTGTTGTTCTCTCATGTGTCAACTTCTTGTTGTTGTTGTTCTCTCATGTGTCATCCTTGTTGTTGTTGTTGTTCTCTCTCTGGTCTATATCATGGCGTTATGTTAGAGTGTTAAGGTGTAACGACGGGCGTTGACGGGCATCACTGCATTTCGAAGAATTAGTGACAATTCCATGGAATATCAGAGCTTCTGAGCTATTTCACCAGGGCGTTGAAGCATTAAGAATGGTGTTGGTGGGCGTTGCTACAAGATGACACATCACACGGTCCATTTGGACCGCGGATGGTCCATCTCTACACCAAATACCTTCCTGAACTGCCCCAAAAGGCCCACTTTCGCTACAACTTGTACTAATGACGTCATCGATGACGTCACAGATGCTGTAAATATCCCTGAAATCGGGGTGTATACTCCGAGAGCTACAACATGACACATCCCATGACGCATTCGCAACACGGATGGTCCATCTCTACACCAAATACCTTCCTGCACTGCCCCAAAAGGCCAAATAACATCCTTCACTGCTAAAAATGCCCACTTTCGCAGGGGTGGTCGTATTCAAGATGGCGGCTTGTTTTTGTAGGTTAGGGGTGGTCGTATTCAAGATGGCGGCTTGTTTGTGTGTGTTATGGGTTTTCCCCAGCCCTCATTTGCATATGTTCAAGATGGCGGCTTGTTTTTGTAGGGTGGGGGTGGTCGGTTTCAAGATGGCGGCTTGTTTTTGTAGGTTAGGGGTGGTCGTTTTCAAGATGGCGGCTTGTTTTTGTAGGGTAGGGGTGGTCGGTTTCAAGATGGCGGCTTGTTTGTGTGTGTTATGGGTTTTCCCCAGTCCTCCTCATTTGCATATGTCGTTTTCAAGATGGCGGCTTGTTTGTGTGTGTTAGGGGTGGTCGTGTTCAAGATGGCGGCTTGTTTTTGTGTGCTAGGGGTGGTCGTGTTCAAGATGGCGGCCTGTTGTCCGCTGAAAATATGCAAATGAGGTCTTTGATGTCAAATAGCTCCAAAAACGTCTATTTCCATTCTTGCGCATGCGCAGAATGCTCATAGTTCAACCCACACCAGTCCATCAGATGGCCCTTCATCTCACCTTCACATTGATACCTCACTCGGCTCCATCGGGCCACTAGGGGCGCCCCTAACGCCAAAAAGGTTACTTTGCAGATCGATAGCAAAACCTGGTGTACGAGGATTATTTTTATTTTGGAGGTAGTGGGTCGAGTGAGGTATCAAATTGAAGCTGACGTGAAATGCTTCACAATGATACCTCACTCGACCCCATTGGACCACTAGGGGCGCCTCTAACCCCAAAAAGGATATTTTGAAGATTACGCATGCGCAGAATGCTGATAGTTCAACCCACACCCAGTCTATCAGATGCGCCTTCACGTTACCTTCAATTTGATACCTCACTCGAACCGATTGCACCATTAGGGACGCCTCTAACCTCAAAAAGGTTATTTTTGAAGATTGATATTTTTCATATTATCTTCGCGCATGCGCAGAATTACCCTAATTCAAGCCCACACCCAGTCTATCAGATGCTCCTTCACGTCACCTTCAATTTAATACCTCACTCGACCCGATTGGTGCATTAGGGACGTCTCTAACCTCAAAAAGGATATTTTTGATCTTTTGATCTTTTTGATCTCAATCTTCAATCTTCAAAATACTCTTTTTGAGGTTAGAGGCGCCCCTAGTGGGCCAATGGGGTCGAGTGAGGTATCATTGTGAAGCATTTCACGTCAGCTTCAATTTAATACCTCACTCGACCCACTACCTTCAAAATAAAAATAATCCTCGTACACCAGGTTTTGCTTTCGTTCTTCAAAATAACCTTTTTGGTGTTAGGGGCGCCCCTAGTGGTCCAATGGGGACGAGTGAGGTATCAATGTGAAGCATCATTTCACGTCAGCTTCAATATGATACCTCACTCGACCCTCTACCTCAAAATAAAATTTTTGTTTACAGTTCAAAACAACTTTTCCATCCGAAGGACGGGTTTTACTTCACATTTTTTGTTTTGTTTTGAAAAAAAAAATTTTTTTTTGAAAAAATTTTTTTTTTGGGGAAAAAGAATGCTGGGAGCTGGTGTTAGTTGGGTGTGCTTTGGAAAGAAAAACGAGACCTCACAACCCTACCGCAAATGTATAGAAGTACGTTTCCCAGGATGGTCCTATACCTCCCATACCCCATATAGGCATTTTCCCGTAATTTAGGATAAAGTCCGTATTCCGTATTTTTTCAGGAAAATTTTTACATACACCCACCCTGGAACTAGGGGAAGATAACTCTGTTGATAGACAAGCCCCGTTAAGCCCGGCGACCTATATACCCCTCATACCCCATATAGGCATTTTCCCAGGTTTTTCGATAAAGTCCGTGTTCCGTATTTTTTTTCAGGAAAAATTTTACATGCAGCCACCCAGCCATCAAATACCCTTCACCTAGGCTTCACGTTGATACCTCACTCGACCCCATTCGACCATTAGGGGCTCCCTAGATGCCAAAACGTCTATTTTCATGCCCTTGGGCCACCGCGCATGCGCAGAAGGCCGATATGTCAACCCCACACCCAGCCCATTAGATGCCCCTTCACATAAGCTTCACTTTGATACCTCACTCGACCCCATCGGACCCTTAGGGGCTTGCCTAGCTCCAACACGGCTATTTTCATACCCTTCGACCACCGCGCATGCGCAGAAGGCCGATAGTTCAACCCCACACCCAGCCCATTAGATGCCCCTTCACATAAGCTTCACTTTGATACCTCACTCGACCCAATCGGACCATTTTATCTAGGGACTACTTTTTCTCCGCGGAAGCTTTTTTCCGAGACCGAATTACCGCCAAAACCACGGCCAAACCGCATCACCGCGCATGAATACATTTTTTTTTTTTTTTTTTGCCGGAACTTTTTTTTTTTCGTGGAGGTGCACTCATTGACACCGATGTCAATGAGTGCACATGCACCCATTGACCTCATTTGCATATTTTCAAAATCCCCAATAATCTCACAACTCCCCATTCTCATTTGCATATTTTCAAAATCCCCAATAATCTCACAGCTCCCCAATGCTCCCCAATCTCCCCCAATTGTGACGTCAAAACAGGTTCTGCACATGCGCAGTGGGGAGCTAAATGTAGCAGATCCTTACACCCTACTACTGGCGTGTGTCCGTTATTTGATGATCTGGACAGGCGTGTGTCCGTTATTTGATGGCCTGGACAGGCGTGTATCCGTTATTCGATGGCCTGAACAAGCGTGTCGAGGTTAAATAGATTGCCATAGTTACCTTGTTAATTTGTTTGAGAAGTGCCGCTTGCCGGACGATGTCCTGCTGAATTCTCAACTCCGACATCTTGTAGTAAGGTAAGGCAAGTTTCCAATCGTTACAGTGCGGTCTGGAATAAGACAACCATGTCGTGAGTAATCAGCAAACTAAACACAGCCAAGCTCTGAATGCTATTTTAGTCATTCATGCAGGCTGCTACTGTGAGTCTGTTGTTGATCATACAGCCAGACAAACACAACCGGACAACTAGGTAGCCACAGCACACGAAGTCAGGATTCTATTGCTGGCTAGGCAGAATTTTGACGTGTGAAGCCATCAAAGACGAACCACCTGTACTATCTCTATGCAGTATCGAACCATAATTGGGGTGTCAAAAAAAATAAAAAAATAAAAAAATAAATAAAAAAATAAATAAAAAATAAAAATAATTTCATATCGTCTTCGCTGCCAATGGACCTTTACAGCAACTCTTATGATTGGCTGGATTCCCTTCCAGTTTTCTCCTCGGGCCAATGAAAATCCCGAATTTCTGTTTGAAAATTTGAATTGACCAATCAAGTGCAGCGGGAAGATATCGCATGATGCAACGCTGTTCCTAAAAAGCTCCATTGAAAAACGAGCCATTTTGGTGAAATCAGACAGATTTGGTCACAGTTCACTTGAAATATATCAATAACGACGCCCATGCTTGTAATCATGTAGTACAGTTGTTACCCCATTCGCCCTGTGGAGATTACAAATCTCGTCCCACTCTCGTTTGACTGGTTCCGGCTCTGAGCCCCCAGTTTGTAACACTCGCAGCCGCGTAATTTACCACCCAAACTAATTTTATTTCTCCCAATATTGAACCGTTAAAGTTTTTCATTGAGAAATACCACCACGTAAGTGATACCTTCTGAATTTCCTCGATTTCAATTAAATTTTTTCGGGGTTTCCTGGTAATAAATTTACATATCATTGAACAATGTCAGTACACAGGGTCATATAGTACACCTTTCGCTTCAGGACATTCGTCATTTGAACCGAACCAGTCACGGCTTTGAAGATTCGAAATGGACGACGACGGCCGTTTTGACAGCCAAAATTTGTTGTTTGTTGAAAATGTAAACAAATAAGCTAACGCCCCCTTGCCGTTTTCTGTTCAATCCGGAGTTCTGAACACGATCACTCAAAGGGGCAGGCCCATCGCGCAGTGCTGTGTCATATGAGAGAGAAGGTAGTGTTACTCAGGTTATAAGTCTTATGTGTTCGCATGCCGAAAGGAATATATTTTGAGCAGTTTTATCCTGAAATAATATTCTCCTTTTTGGTCAGCCTGATCAAAGCCGGGTCTGCAAACAACGCTCCACATTTGACATGTCAGAGCGACATGGGGAGCATTTTTTAGATCTGGCTATAATCGGCTTGCAGTGTCATTCCCTCCTCAACCAAATAAACACACCAGAACTTGTTCAGCACGCATTATGAGAGACCTCAGGAGACTAAATACAATGGTTCTGCTGCGCTTCCCCTTCTGGATCAGATATCATGTACGCTGGTATACGGGCGACAATTCTTGCACATATTTTCGAGCTTAATAGTTGAAATGCAACCACCCCGCTGCGGGTCTAATAATACCCCGGCCACCAGTCAGATTTTTGGACTGGATTCCGGGCCGCGCGCACATCGCCGGATGTGACATCATATATAATAATATAGAGGTTTGCTGAACAGAGAATTAACGTCTAACGTCGCGTTTAGCAATATTTCAGCTATATAGCGACTCAAAGGACTGGGTGGGGTGGGGTTGAGTGAGTGAGTGAGTAGGATTTAACGTCGTTTTCAACATTTTTTCAGTCATATCACGACGGTGCCTACATGTGCCAGAACATTAGAGTGTCCACAGTTCCTATTATCCTGGACACTGATCAGCCCAGCCAGTACAGCACCGGTCGCCCATCCAAGTATTGACCGAGCTCAACGCTGCTTAGGGCGGGGTTGGGGAGGGGGATGGGGGAACATCATAGTCTGGTCCTTGAAGGATTAATTTGATAAATATTTCGGGTCATTAGATTTACTGGTGAAGAAGAATTACTGTAAATGGACCGCACAGGTGCTTATATTTCAACTATTAGGTTCACGACTTCCGTCAGAGCAATCTAATTTTCTCGCCCTTTCTTTAGCTGTCCGTCGGTAGGCGTTAATGGCCGACAGATTCAAAGACATGACATACGACTTTCCCCTTAACCGCTGACGGTCCTATACGGTGCAACGTGAAAAATCGGCCTGGAAAAGCCAGAGGGCGCTGAAAATGGCAGCGCGTTATAGTATCGATTCTGTAATTTCACCGGCTACAATCGGTCATAGGAACGGTATAATCGTAGGGCGCTGGGTCAGATAAACATCGATCTTCTCTATATATTTAAGTTTCTCAGGCGAAGTAGTCATTACATGCAAATCTTCACACAGGAAGTCGGCCCGTCCCTAAGGCCTTTGCAGACTGATGGTGTGTTAGTTAAATATTCTAAAAAATAGCTCAATGGGACCCAATACCCCTCGGCTATCAGTTATTGTCTGCACTCAGCAAACATGCATTGCATAAGATGTACTTTTAGAACTCTGACAGCTAGGTCAACAAAAATGTGATATAGTAGGGTTGACTGTAGCTCTCTCATACAATAAATACACAAATTGTTGGGCCATGTCAGCTTTTGCCAAGGCCTTAATTGACGGGAACTGTTTGCGCCGAGGTTCTGGCAGAGCATGACCGATTTCATAGCTCTAAATATACTCTTCTACATAGCTCTTCATACTGCGATGAAGTAACTTGATTTTGGAAAAATAGATCAAGGTCAGTCAACTTCAGTAGGTTTCTGAGCTATTCTCACTTAATTGCACAGATCGTAGACCCAACGTATAAAATTTGAGCTTTAGAAAATAGATCATGGTCAGTCATATTCAATAACCCAAAATGAGTTGAACAGGTAGTATAAATTTGGACAATGTATAATTCTTCATGAAGTATCGTATTAAATAGAATCTGACCTCCACTCTGGGCCATCGCCTGATGTACACATATAGTATAAATTTGGAAAGCCTAGCTGTATTTCTTCATTTTGTATCATAATAAACAGTACATAACCTTGAACATCTAGGTCTAGACTTCTAATGAATCAACAGTTGCATGTGTAATATGAAAGCTTTAATCCTGCAAAACAAATTGCAAATACTAGAATTTGACCTTGATAAAATAGGGTTTCGATCATTTTCAATAGGCTTATGACTCATCACCAGCTGCATATGTGATATGATTTGGCTATCCTTCTTGGAATATCTTGTCCGCAAGAAAGATGGACAGAGAGACGACGCCGACAATATCCTTGGGGCAAAATTGCTCGAGGAGAAAAAAAAATCAAGAAATAAAACACTATGTAGTATGCACCAGGTATATATATGCAATACTCTATATGATATAGCCTATACCCGGTGTAGCCTATATATAGTGTTGCAATACCCTAATAATAGGGAAAATCATATACCCAGTGTACACATAGTTTTATTTCTTGGCTTTTCCAGAATACGGTTATATTATTATAAAATCATCTGTCTGCGATGCCCTTATTTGCGTTCGTTCCATTTGGAATCACACGGAAGTTATCACATCGAAGTCCGTAATAAATTTGACAGCATATTCTTTCTGTCTGATTTCTGTGAAGTCCATTATATATCAAATTACAGGAGAGGCTTCAAACTTTCTTCCATGTTGTCTTGGTTTTCTTATGAACAAGTCTGATGGCTTGGAAATTATGTGTATTTTGAGAATTTAATCAAATCGTTATCCAGTTCAGAATGAAGAGCCAGTCAAGCGGTGCGTGTTACTGTCACATATACACTGAATGACGTCTCAAAAATTATCGTCCAATCCCACGAGAACTCCCCATAGCTCTCGAATGAAAAATCGACAGCAGAGAAAGATGAGATTTTTCAATATCAACTCACCACATTGTCCAATATTTGCAGAGCGAAAAGATAACCCGCATATATAGTCTTCTTGTGCTTTTTATGTGGCTAAACTATCACCCTTCATTGCTTCTGGATTTATCTGATTAGGAAGGTCTGGTCTGCGATATGGGGTTTATTACAGGTATATTCTTATAGACATTTTTGTTACGGATTTCCAAGAAGTTATGGATGATTGTTGCACCTCAATATCCGACTTGTGGGATTTAACCTCGCTTTCAGAATTCGGTACGGATTTGAGGAGGAGTAATTATCGACATCCTCATATAATTTTGAGCATAATTGTCCAAGCTGTCCACATATTGTGACACTGAACTTGGACCACCACCGTCCACATTCAGAAGACAAGGAAGACAAATGTATGTCACGATATTATGGTGGCCGAGAGGGAAAATCGTCACTTCGCCATCGTACGTCAAAAAACAGAGCGATGGAGCGATAGAGCGATAGAGCGATGGCGATAGAGCGATAGAGCGATGGCGATAGAGCGATGGCGATAGATCGATAGAGCGATGGCGATAGAGCGATAGAGCGATGGCGATAGAGCGATAGAGCGATGGCGATAGAGCGATAGAGCGATGGCGATAGAGCGATAGAGCGATAGAGCGATGGCGATAGAGCGATAGAGCGATGGCGATAGAGCGATAGAGCGAAGTACATGACTGCGCATGTCTCATAATCATGCATATTCATACGGTGATAATCGTACCTCCAACACAAGAGAGATCGCCGCTAAACTCTAGTTATTATCAGGCGGATTCATGAATATTATAGGGGCCAGCGGCATACCACAAAGATTACACAGATAACACAGAGAGATAGACCGATAAGTTTTATTGTATATGGGCTAAAATAATAAACATTGGCTAAAAGTTCGACATAAGAATCTAATAAATAAAGCAATGATATTCGCTGTCTGGTGAACATATACATTTGGAACATTTGAAATGAAGTTTTGTAATTAATGCTGATCAACGCTTGTTAAAAAATCAACGTAGAATCGAAATAGAAGAGGTCACTCCCCCCCCCCTTCTAAAATATTGGTGATCTGATTTACCCATAGTCTCGTAATTTTTCGTCAAATTCAACTTCTAACACCTCTGAAAGAAAAGACCAATTCGTCCGTCGATGCGTAAGTTGAATTATTTGAAGTTGTGGGTGCCGAACGCGGCCATTTCCGCGTTTTTATCGAAAAAGAAAGGCGGATGTCATATGAAACCGATAATTCATTAAGATTGTGCTGATCATGGCTGGACTTAACACTAAATCGCATAGAACAAACACTGATTTTTTTTTATACCTTATTTGGTTTTGTTAGGTAATACACATTGTACATACAATATTTTATCGTACTAAACAAAAATGGCTGTATTTGTAATTAGAAACTCATGTTATACAACAAACAGATACATCGTCATTACACCTCGATTTATCTAGGCAAACAACATCATAAGAGTCTAAACAGTAAATGCAGCGATGACCAATACTGGTAAAACAAGCGCCATTCGCAGTTCTTATACTGGAAATATTTATCGGTTTCGTACGCACATTTAAAGCGTTTTGAACACTTTTCAACCAAGGGATTTTTAACTACTTTCATTTTATATATAGAAAATTTAATAATAGAAATACAGTAGTTGAGTGGCTGATTTCTGGGTTGTAAAAGACCAAGTATAACTTTTTCTGGAGAAAATATAATTGGAACAACCGCCGAAGCGAACCAATTTTCCAGTAAACTCCACAAAGGGTAGATATGTTCACATTCCCAAAAGAGATGAATAATAGTCTCTGGAACTTTGCTACAAAATGTACATAAGTTAGATATATCAGGGTAAAGTTTATGCGCAAAAATGTTGGTAGCCAATATTCGGTTAATAATTCTGTATCGAAACCATTTATATTTCACATCTCTTTGTTACATTATTATTCCATATATACCACTCCGAATCACTATAACTTTTTTCAAGAAGTGTTTAGTAAAGTAAATCTAAAGGTCAAGAGATTTCTATATAACATTTTACAGCCTTTTTTCCCACTTATTAATAGTGAAATAGGGGGCAGTATCAACGGTATCATATATTCCATAGTCCAAATCTCATGTTGTTTGCTGCTTTCCGTACTGCTTGAGTAGTATATAAAACTGATATTGACGCAACTTGACCTTGGACCTAAAAAATTTGCATATTGGGGAGAAAAAACTACCTCCGAACACAGAAG
>JAVTVY010029024.1:0-125790 GCA_036873755.1 Hanleya hanleyi | reverse complement strand
GGGACATGAATTTATACAGTGTAACCCCGCTACAACGCTGTTATTGGGAGGCCAATTTGAAGCATCTTAGCGATTTTAAGTCTTATAAAAGGGTTGAAATAATATGCATCTGTTAATTTGGGGAACATGTCAGCACCCACCTTATATCAGAATCAGCGCTATATCGAGGCACCTTATAGTGAGGCTAGACTGTTTTAATACCTTACTGTGACCAATTTTGTTCTGCTTTGTAGGACCCATGATGCTATGGTGGTGGAGTATTGGCAGAAGAAAACCAATATTGGTGCAGTCAAAACTGGTGGATACTCAGTGATGCAACATGTACAATGGTGGACAATCGGTTGTCATACAACATGGCCAATGGCGAGGACAGTGCTGGTTAATCAGTTGTCATGCAGTGACACCAGTGCTGGAGTCATGCAGTGACACCAGTGCTGGAGTCATGCAGTGACACCAGTGCTGGACAACCTATTATCATATAACATGCGCAATAGTGAGGGCAGCAGTGGATGATGTCATACAGTGTCGGCAGTGGTGTATCAGTTGTCAACTTGTCATACAACATGGACATACAACAGGGACAATGGTGAGAGCAGTGCTGGATAAGTTATCATACATTGACAAGCAGTGCTCGACGATCGGTTGTCATACAGCATGGACAATGGTGAGATCAGTGGTGATAATCAGAACAGTGTGGGCGGTAGTGAATATTCAGTGGTCATACATTACAGTGATAACAGTACTGGGCAATCAGTTGAAATGTAGAAAATAGTCGAACAATGGTTATCATAAAGTGTGGACAGCCTCAGAGGTGAACAATTTAATTGTTTGTCAACACAACATATGGACATTTACAATGATTGACAATCACCTGCGGCTAGTGTGGACATTGTTTGTAGTGATTGACAACCAGTTTTGAACAAATTGGCAGTGAGTGTAATCTGGTCCTCATTTGTCGTGCAGTGTGGTAACAGTGCATGCATGTCAGTGGAATACAGGTTACATTTGTAGTAGTTGGCTAATTGTTAATGATAGTGCGTACAATGACAATGTTGATAACCGGTAACTTTCAGAATGATCATTTATCTTTTGTAGGCTTCATTAAACAATTTGTTGTTTAAAGTTGTCTTTCAGTTTCAATTACTTGATTGATCCTACATAATTACTGATACCGGTACTACTGATGTATGTTGTAACCAGCCAAGAGCATCCAAATACATCACCCTGTGCAACTGAGCGGCATGCATGTCAGGTAGGGTATAGAGGGGGGGCGGGGATTGATGTTGGGTGAATTGAGGGTCGCCGTTAGGCCGATGCAATTGTATTTTATACCCGTTGTGCCGACGTTGATCCGTTGCTGATCCAACGCTGGTGTCACTCTCCAACCGACGTCAGCGCCATCATTGGGCTGCGGTGCAAAAGGTTGTTGAGCCGAAGTCGGGTGCCGACATTAGCCCGATAAAACTCAACATATTGGGCCAATGTTGGGCCACCCTGCACATGGTGTCTGGGTAATGGGCTCTCTAATAAGCATAGGAAACAGAGCCCTCTGAAGAAATCCTGGCGACGCCCATCTCTTATGACAGAGCGAGATTGACCTATTTGTTGGGGGTCAAATTTGTTCGTTTTGTCACCTTTTTTTGTTTTGAATTACCATTACTCAAGAATAATTCTGTCATTTATGCCAAGCTTCACACTGGACACATTCTCGGGCTACAGCCAAAAAAGACATCAATATTGTCATCATGTGTGTATGCATATGTAATATGTCGATTTCTGTCTTATCATTACCACCATGTCTCAAGAATATGCGAGTACCATATTATGGAACAAAGCTTTTAAAAAATTAGCAAGAGTGGCCTTTAACATATCTCCATAATGTATCCACTCGAAAAACAAAACAGTGTCCTGATTTTCGAATCATGTTGACCTTAACCTCAATCGTATGCAACAGAAATGCCCAAATGTATCCATTCATACACAAATTGTGATTTTAAGCAATTCCTGATTTTGAATTAGCAGTGACCTTGATATTTTGATCTTCACCTAAATTCTTGTACATGACCCATTATCCCCCTTTTGTAGTTGCCCTTAAAATAAGGCTACTCCCTACATAGAAATCTGTTATGGAAGAGTGGAATAGACAATCATTGCCATAACAAAATACATCGATCTGCCATCTTGGCAAACATGTGAAAACGACCCTTATATCCTCCATTTTAGAGAGGCTTTCCTGTCGATCTATGATCTAGTGGTATGTTGGTGGGTGTCTCTGTTCACTCACTGTAGGAGGAGCATTTCCCCTCGAAGCAATTTGTGATTGGAGGGACCACTATCACAGCAGAATAGTTGAGGGTCCAGGGGCTACCTAGGCCCGGAAGCTTCAGGGGTCTTACATGGCCAGAGACGCGTTCTATCGTATTTCCGAGCACTAAAACAAGAGATCTTCGCCTGTGTATACTCTATTTATTTTGCCTGTTTTATTGTTTCTCATCATATTTTTTTTCAAATATTCGAAGTCAAGCAATGATGATGTTTGGAAGTATAAATAATTTTAGGTGAAATGTAAAGGTTTTCATATTTCCTTTTCATATTCTTCATGGGCAATTTAATGATTGAAATATCAGCCTAACTACTTCATTTGGTTTTATTTGAAGTATTCTGCCTCCTGGCATGCTTGGTAGCTTTTGAAAGTGCTTCGATGTTGGTATCTCAAGCCATGTCGATTTCAGAGATGAAATCCACATTGTATATCTGGCCTTGTTTAACGCTGGTTTGTGACATTACATCAGACCACACAGCCTTTCGTCAATACTTGTAATGTTCAGTCTCCTGGCGGCTGGTCTGACGTGACATCACAATCAAAGAAAGATACGCGATGACGTTTTGCAAATCTAGGTGTACCAACTTTCAAAAAGATCCTAGCAGACAAGATAATTCAAATAATTCAGGTGAAGTAGATATACTGGTATATCTATCATTATTCAACCTATATTAAATGTGAAGCTGAGAATTTAAAAACTTTGCATTTCACCTTTAAATAATAAATAGCGTTTCAATTGAAATACAAGCGTCATGTCCGTCATTCAATATTCCGCCGTGGTCCATTAAAGAATCTCTGTGTCCATAATCCACATCTTCATTTTATCCAGCCAATTTTTACGTTCCCACTTCGAACCTGCCTTGATTTATCTGACCACCTTCAGTGTTCAAATTCCGAGCTGTACATTTCGCCTATGAATGAGAGACGAAACCAATCAGAACGTACACGTCGATTGAGATTAGAGTAACACCATCCTGTATTAACAGCATCCTTCCTCCTAATATGGTGCCCACTATATAAGTCAGCCAATCAATGACGCTCTTGTGCGACCCATTTCGAATTTCAAATATTTTTGAGGTGAGGGACGTCTCGTGTCCATTCATAAGTTCTTTTTACATTGAAGAGGGCCAGATATATCAAGGTGAGTTCGAAGTGGGAACGTAGAAATTCGCTTGATGAAATGAACACGATAATCCAAAGACCTAATTCATATCACAGCATGAGCACCAAATTCAAGATGAATGTCAATTGTGGCACCATAATGTCGGGTAGATATATTGACTGGTCTTTGATATTAGGGATATTTTCAGGGGTTCAGGAGAATAGTGCTTATTGCTGTTTTGAGGTACATCTAATAGTATGTAGCTAAATAATATATAGCCCTCACGAGTATGAGGGTTATAGGTCGACCCCAGTCCCCTCCAGCGAGGGTTTTATGGTTAACTTAAAAAAATGTACTGCGCGTGCGCGCGCAGACCCCTTGTTATCACGTTCTATTGTTATGACGTTGTTGTTCTGACGTTGAATAAAAGATGAAAAAAACACCAATGATGGGTTTTGACTTTCTCTTTTTTATTTAAGTCAACAAGAATGAGTTACTCTATACAAATAGAATACAGGGTACAAATAGTAGGGGTATGTACACATAGAATAGTAGTGATTAAGGTACAAAAAAAGTTTGTCAGGAGTAGGATTTGAACCTACGACGGGATTGTGCCCACCAGCACTTAGGACTGGCGCCTTAGACCACTCGGCCATCCTGACTTTTACAGTTTTTATAACTCGTGACTCCACAGTTAATGTTCCACATTTTTTTTACAAGTCCAAGTAGGTAGTGCTGACACCGTCGGCCAATACTTTTCGTTTGGGATAAAAGAAAGTAAAGGCGTCTCGTTGCTGGATATAGGTGCGTATGTGATGGTCCACCACGCGAAATCCTCGATTCGTGCCACTCGCACTGGCCTGGCTTTGCAACACGTCCAGGTAAAGAGCTTTGTCGATGTTGGGATCGCGCCGGTTCACTCCTTTGCAGCTAAACTTATTTTCGTCTGCCCCGTAACAGTAATACGTCTTGGAGGAGAGCGCAATCATAGCATCCCCACTCCACTCCAGCTTGAAGAGCCCGGGCGTGCGCTTATCATACTGATAATGGTCACGTCGCGGTAACCACTGGTCCCGTTCCATCTCATACTGGTCCCGTAACTCGGGTTTCACCAGGGACTCCCAATCCGCATTAGAGACGCCCATGTAGGCTGAGTCCGTGTCCATCTCTATGAGTTGCCAGTCTGATGCATTAAAATAGACACCCATAAAGTCATATAGAAACTGCAGCATGCGCAGCTTGGCCACCTGGTATACCATACACCCAATCTGCAGGGGTAAGTTGTAACGGATAGTCTTCTTGGCTGAAGTGATTTCATACGTATCGTCATCGATCACCTGCACCGACCGAAAGAGAGGAGAATTGACCTTTTTGCGGGCTTGAGTAGTATTGCAAATGTTCACGTTCACGTGCTTATCCTGGTTGGTTACCGTTTTGCCATAATAGCTGTTGCCCGTGAGTTTAAAACTTTCACCGATGATGGCCTTACTGGGGTCTTGGTCGCCTTGACGACGGGCACACGTGACAATGTCGGCATTCGCCGCAAAACAGGCGTGAGGTACGTACTGTATGACTTGGTGTATTTTCGTAATCTCCAGACCGTGCCGCATATACCACTGCAGCAGCGGAGTGCCCAGCAAGATTTTCTCTGCCCACATACTACCAATTAACATGCGTCTAGGTTGGGGTAAACACTCGTGTTGATCTGCGTAGGCCCCCATGGTGTCGCCAATATCATCTCGACCCACCAGCGTGTTCTTAAAGAGGGGCGGGCACTGGGCGAAGACAGGTTTGAGAGTGTCGGGAACATGCAAATCACATTCGACAAAACCGTACAGGTCCCCCGAACGAATGGCGTCGAACATCTGGGGTAGACTCAGCAGTCGGCGACGACTCAACGGATACTCACGCTCTTTTAAGAAACGCCGTAAATGAGGCAGGGCCTCACACAGGGTGTGAAATTCACACTCCCACATTTCAATCAGATGGTAACCTCTCTCCTTCACATAATCCGCATTCTCCACCACTTCTTTCCGTAATTCCTCACCTGTTTTCCCACGTCGGTGGTTGAAACACCCAGCACTAAAATGGCATCCGTGACCGTGCCAATAGCAACCGTAAAATTGGAATACAGTGGGTGTGTTACCCACCAGGGCAAACCCATCGACGGGGAGGCGACGATCGCCTATGCGCTTCTCTGTGGCGTTGGTCTGGTGTCGTATAGTAATTCCCCGTCGATAGGCTTCCCAATCTATCCACTGGTCGGCGAGATGTTTGGAAGAAGCGCGTTGGGGCGTAAAATGCCGCCCTTCGGCCAACCAACGTGTATAATGTCCACTGGGCATAGGTTGGGCAAGTGACCACAAGTACAACGCATTGGCATCGAAACCGATAATCTTAGCACAAGATTTTCCACCCGGCAGAGTAGTCACGTCCTTCTCGTGATAACGGTGGAATATAAGACTGGGACCACCCACAATGTTCTCCTTTAAACACTCATGCATGTCCGCATCTTTCTGCTCTATCAACGAAAAGTACGTCGGACACGCTTGAAAAAGATGGCGAAGCGCCACACCCGGTAAACTTAAACACTCCTTGAAGATGTCCACATGCATTTCACGACGAAACAGTTGAACCATTTTCTCAGCCGCTTGCAGGAAAGGAACCACATCCAGGTTATTATACCATATGAGGAAATCTCGCATCGTCTCCATGTGTTGGTCGTTCCATACCTGCTCTAGTTCACGGTACGCGTCTTCCGGACATTCCACTTGCTTCAAATCGTTAAAGAAGGCCTCCCGCGGTGGCAACTGTGTTTCCGCCAAACGGTCGAGCGTCGATATATACGTGTAAGGGAACCGACCTTTCGTTTGTGCACAGTCATACGCCTTCACCCACTGATCATAACTATAATTAGGCGCCAAATAATTGCGTACATCGAGGAAACGGAGTGATGTGGTAGTCAGGGCCATATGATTATTAATCTTTTTGATGACCGACTTGATGGTATTCGCCTGGGCCAAATAAGGGTACAAAAACTCCTTCACCATGTTCAAATCATAGCGCCCCGAGTTGAACCCCAGCACCGGTAACTGACCTAGGTATTGTAAGAAGCGCACTTTCAATTTCTCCGCATACGGTTTGGGTAAAGGCACATCATCCTGCATTTGCATGGGCTGCGACCCCGACTCCCACTCCGACTCCGACTCTTCATCATCACTAAACGCTACACCCGGTATAGGAATCCGATCGTCCAGTTGATCCAGTATGTCCTGGAACTTGCACACCAACAATTCCGTACTAGCCGCACTGACTTCCTCTAAATACCCCATCATGCGGGAGATTAACTCATGGGCATCCCCGGTAGACACGAAACAGACCGGTGCAGCGTCATAGCCAGGTACGTTGCTGGAAATGCTCACACTGAGGGGAATATGGCGCTGCGTCCACTGTGTTTTGGCTGAAAACAAGTCCATGGGCTCCAATAAGGCCTCAAAATCATAACACGCCCGATAAGGAAAATAACGGTCCGCCTCCGGTATGATGAGACCCTCATCGGCCAGTTCCTCGAAAATAGTAGGCGTATTATGATACACACCGCCAGGATAGACGCGCTTCACAGCGTTCGTACAAATCTTCTCGTGTCGATGTAAGTCGAAGGTACGGTGAAACACCCGATGGCATTGTGCGCAACTGTAAGACTCAGCGTACTGGCTCATATTGTATATCAACGAAAAATGACTCACGCCATTGTAGTCAAACACATTCACTTTCATGGTAGAAGCGTACCGTTCTGTGGAACGACGAACCAATTCAGCCACCAATATATCGTCCTCCTGTTGTAATCGGTATACAAAGATATTGATGTTGAACAGGGTTTCCACGTCATCCAAATTCTTGAAAGGAACGCCACGGAAGTGCCGCTGATCCATGTCTTGCTGCTGTAAATACTGTTCCCAATAGTCATTGGCCACTCTGTCACAACTCCGAGGGTGACACCCGTCCACATGTACGGCCAAACACCGAAACAAACATTTCCGGTCTTTGTAGGGCCCATGCGCCCCGCTGGTTAATGCATACAAGCCGTATCGATGAAGCAGCCAAGGAGGGAGTAGTACAGGAGCACCGATAGGATGATCTCTCATTTTCGTGACAAAAAATGTGACGTTAGTCACCATTTCCACAAGCCATTCGGTATTGGGACGTTGCAACTGGGCCCATTGCAATGGATCCAACGTAGTCAATTGTTCGAGCAGTGGCTGCAGGGAAATCTCTTCCGTTACCGTGAACGGCTGGTCAAACACATACGTATTATTACTCGGGTAATAATACCGCAGCTGGTCCGTGTTCTTCTGCCGTAAAATATACCCAAATGTCATATTCAACTTGAACGCTGTCACCTGGTCTCTGAATATGCTCTCAGCGTAAGTAGACAAATAGGTGAAGTCTTCCAGTCGAAAGTTATACAAATCCAATAGACGACGGTCACGGTGAAAACAATGGCGTATGGTAGCCCAGTGTCGTTGATAAAGCTCCCTCACACGCTCGTCTTCAGGCAAAACTTCTACCGGAGGGACTGCTGGGTCAAAGGGAAAATCTTCTCCACGTGTCATGCTTCCAAACACACGGGTCAGGCTGGTTAGAGATGAGACAGGAGCAGGCCGACAGGTTACAAGTCAGGCAGGATGGCTGGAACTGGTCAGGCAGGAACTGGAACTGGTCAGGCAGGAACTGGAACTGGACAGGCAGGCAAATCAGGTCAGTGAAAAATACTCCCCAAAGTAGTCCAATGATTATAACCCATTCACTAAAAATCACCTCATTTTATACCTTTTTCAGCCCATTCCCGAACATTCCCGAACCAACCCCGCCATCTTGCTTTACAACAGGGCCGACAGACGCCATCTTGCTTTACAACATGACCGACCCAACACCATCTTGCTTTACAACAGGGCCGACCACCCGAACACGCCCGAACACGCCCGAACCACACCCCCATCTTGCTTTACAACAGGGCCGACAACCGACATCTTGCTTTACAACATGACAACCCGAACATACCCGAACATTCCCGAACCACACCGCCATCTTGCTTTACAACATGGCCGACCCAACTGTGACGTCACAGAGGTCATATGCAAATTTCTGAGGTCAATGTGCGTCAGGTTGCGCTTTATTCACTACTCACGAGTGCGCTTTTTAAATCTTCTCGATAAAAGAGCTTTATTAATTACACATTTTCTCAACAAAAAAAAATTCCTATGCTGAATATATCACTTCTGGCCTACTTATAAAATTAAAACTCTGAACTCTTATTTTTCACCAAGGTATACAGTTCCCGTCACATGCATATCTTTTCTACAGATGTTTCAAAGTAGAGGTTTTCAGTAAAATGCAAAACTTTTCTTCCTTGACAATTTCGAATTTCCTGAGTTCTTCACGTTCAAAAATTGCGGGAATTTTTTTTCGCGATTAAAACACATCTGTGTTATTGACGTGTTCCCGGAGATCAAAGGAAGCCAATAGGGAAAAACCGCATGCTATAATATGATCCACGATAGAATGAATTTTATGCGAAAAAGTACTGTTTTTATGGGCCGCGGAACGGGGGGCCCACTTTTTGAGACTGCAATGTTATAAGTTCTATGTTAGATAACACCAGTCCAGAATTTAACATGGCCGATATAGAGTTCAGCCCCCGCCCCCCTCCCCCCACTTTCAAACGTGCACCGAGGCGGCCGCCACCGATGTCCGCTTTTTCGTGGAATTCATGTATAGATGTCCGATATCTGGGATGAGGTCCTGTATTCAATGACCGGCTGCTTTTGCTTTTCCCCCAGTAAACACATTTGATGAGCATAATTACTGACGATAGCGCTTACCGATGAAAGGGCAGATGCATTTTTTTTTTAATTATTCTACTAATTTGCCTTCGAGTTTTCGGAATCAGTGTCGTGGGTTATAGAGTCGAGGAACACGGGTATGTCGATGGAGCCAATATTCTGTGGGTTGGAGACCAATCTCCTTGGACTTAACCTAGTCGCGGCTCCGTATAGGCTGATGCAATTCAGACTGTAATTACGAAAAGGAATTTATAATTACAAGCGTCTGGTCCGTCATTCATAATTCAACCTTTGTCCATTAAAGAATATCCGCGTCCATAATCCAAAAACCTATTTCATATTCCATATAACGGTATTAGCACCAAATTCAAAAAAGGCAATTCAAAGTATAAACCACAGGCCCTTTTGGGGTGGGGGGGGGGGGGGATATGGGCGATGGTGTTAGGGTGAAGTGTCGAAATATGGGGTCTCTATACTTAACCCCATGCTTTATATTGAAACACACTCAATGTCTGAAACGCACTGGGTGAAACGGTTTACAGCCAAACAAAATACATAAGCTTATTCTACAAGTGTCACTCTAAATATTCCCATCGTCAAATTAGTAAATTTGTGCAATCTTATATCTTTGCCTGGCGATTCAGAATCCAACGTAAAGTTCGTTCATTCCGGCACACAGAGATGATGGGCCACTTATTTCTCAGTTCTGATTGGTCAGTCGCGACACGCCTTCAACAAGAGAGGTCACACACTGATCAGCTGACCAATCAGAATTGAGAAATAAGCATTCTCTGTGCTTGAATGAACGGACAGTTACATAAGATTTTCAATCGCCCGGCAAAGGTATAAAATTGCACAAATTTACTAATTTAACGACGGGAATATACAGTTGTAGAATATTCTGATGTACGTTGTTTGGAGGTAAACCGTTTATTTCTCGTTTCACCCAAAATGCGTTTCAAACCTTGTGTGTATTTTTATATAAAGCATGGGGGTCCCATATTTGGACACTTCACCCTAACACCAGCCCCTCTCCCCCTCCCCCCCCCCCAAAACCTCTTGTTTTGAAGGCCTGTGACATACACATAGTTTCCTGCAACAGAGAAGTGGCCAACAGTTTTCAATGATGGCGGCAAGACATCATGATGTTCTAAAAATATCAAATCCGTATGCTGGTCAGTATTCTTGTAACACCTTGGCGGTGTGGACTTGCTGTCTTCCTCTGTCACCTTGGTGTGGACTTGCTGTCTTCCTCTGTCACCTTGGCGGTGTGGACTTGCTGTCTTCCTCAGTCATCTGTCGCTGCATGACCACCCACAATGACATTACTTACCTTAATTCGTAGGCAGTAGTTATAGACAGATGAATACATGCAGTTATAGTCAAAAATTTTTTAGAAAAAATGTAAACGACTGAAAAACTCAAGAAACACAGAACTTTCGCTGTGCCATGCAGTAACATAATTTCGGAAATACTGAAATTGTAAACTAGAGATAATTGTTTTAACTCTCATACCAAGAAAGCTAACATTTCAAAGACTAACAAAAGATTTAAACAATAACAAAACGATTTAAACAACAAACAGAACAAAAGCAACACGAAGAACAAATCACTCGCGAGTATCTGAAATATAACAAAAACAGGAACTTAGTTCAGCAGTATTGCTAAATATTCACATAGTACTAAAAAAATATCTATCGGGAAAGGTCTGATGAACGTGAAGAGTGCCGGATAACGAAAGCACAGATAAATAGTTGTCCGAAAAAAAATAATAATAGTAAATAAAATAGTCAAAAATTTTGAATAACATTTTCTTCCGATATATCAACCAAAAGAATATTGACAGTTTTACAGTCGTCTTCATGACGGATCATATTGTGGAATACAAATAATATACAGATCTTCATTGGAAGAAATCCCTGCATAATACCTTTCTTTTTTCCTCCAGAAAACCAGAATGTGAAATTGAAGACCGGGAAGTTCCCTGCAATTGTTGCTTCCGTGAGCACGCGGACCTTGGTGAAAGCATTTATTCATTTAGTCGCGAAAGATTTCTTTCCAAATAAAAAGCATATAAAATTATGTTTTCTCAAATCTAATATAAAGCTGATTGTAATGGGAAGAAACAAACATGTTTTCTCAAATCTAATATAAAGCTGATTGTAATGGGAAGAAACAAACATATGTCTCTAAGTCTGGGGATAATGCAGATCGATCCTCGTTATTTTCGTGAAGTCTGAATTATTCAGCGTCATGAAAAGTGATAACATTATGCAAGCAGATAAAATACGGACAGGGCAGATACATTTTATATATAAGTATCGTACAGTTATCGTTCATATAGAGAATCCAGATTCTAAACAATTTGACTAGACTGCGTAATATTAGTGAAACTGCTCTATGAGATATGAAGCCATTTCTAGGACAATGAATTTAATTGCGCCTTGACAAAAACCAACGTACACGTATTCGAATGTACATTGTCAATCACATCTTATGCTGTAAAGAAATCTATACATACTTTTAAGACTTCGTCTGAGGGCTCATGCAAAAATAAATGTAGAACTTAGTCTTAAAAGTGCTACCTCTTCGAGTGTCTTCTGAATCTCCTTCGATACGATTGCTGTACTGTCAGCGAATTCTGACGGCTATCCATGTCATTCTAATTTGAACGTTCGAAAAAAATCTTTTCTAACGCACCGTTTTCTGACGGGGTGGTGTTCATTCTCTGACGTTCGTTTGTTGGGAGAAAAAGACTGGGTATAGGCGGGCATTTTCTGACGCGCTTTCCCAGTTTGAACGTCAAAACTTTTGACACCCTCCCAAAATAAATTAAAAAAATGGCTTGACGAGTCTTCAGAAAGATACGTGCAGACTGTCTCGCAAATAATGGATACCGGTCACATGCTCTCAATGTGTGAAGGGAATCTGCATGGAGAATCGGGCCTAAAAATAGAACAGTCGACCTAATTTGCGTTTGAAGTTGCCGCTGTCTGTCGGGGCTCAACTGGGGAAAAGACTCGACTGGGGGAATTTTATGTGCACAAAATGAGGCTTATCGAGGGTATTCATTAAGACGCGTCAGATGTGTTCAAATATATTCATCGATATTAAAAGAACATCTATCATGTAGGGTAACACTACACTAAGTTATAATTGTCAATAAAAATTGCACAAACCAATCCGTTTCAATTTTATATAGCTTTTAGTGGACCGTGTACATTGACTACAGGGAATTAGAAGTTTTTATTCCGACAGTCCGTTTAAAGATACATGCTAAACCGAATACTTGATCATTCTTGCTCAAGATTGAAAAAATTATTTGAAGGCATTAAATAGCATATTCTTTTATATTTATTCCCGGGCTAATAATCTTGTTAAACTGGATGGTCGCAGTGTTCGTTGGCTGAAAATGAGCAAATGAACACGGGTTTAGTACCTGAATCAGTACAATGAAAAATTCTTATAACCAACAACAATACTTTATTTTAAACTATTAACTGGCATTCTAACATAGCATTTTCGGTGTCGGGTTTTCCATTTATTACAATACGATTAGGACATTTGCAGTATAGCTTGCCGACCTCAGTGGTGCGAATGATAGCTATTAATGTTATTTATTTTTATTTTTTTGTATTACCGTATGGTTCCGCCCCATTTCGTAAGGTATCTTTCGTAAACGGGAAATAATGTTCATAATATTTATGTTCGTTCATGATAACAGAATAGACCGTAACAATATCACGTTATATTTCATATATACATCATGACCGATGGAGTATATGTACTATAAAACAACACACGCAAGACCACACACGGAAAACTTCATTGATTTTTACGACAATATACACGGACGGGACCGGTCGTAGATCGTCTACCTTTCACTATGAAATTTCAACTTCGTAAGGCTCAACCCTTTACCACAATAAAGAGGGCGCGTCCGGACGGGACCGGACGGGACCGGTCGCGACTCGTCCACCTTCAACTTTGAAGCCTCAGCTTATCGGCCCCGCAACCGGTTGCGCATAGGCCGTGGATCGGCCGTGCATCGGCCGTGAACCCGCTCCGAACCCGTTGCCGACCGGTCGGGGATCCATGAAGGTTAGTTTCTGTGCGTAGTGTATATATCTTCAGTCAACCAGGTATCAGGGTTAATAAACACAAGTAAATCTGTTCTAATAATCTGTACAAAAAACGGTAAGGTGAAATCTAGGGTACTTACTGAGGCAATTGAAAAGAACATAGGTTGCAGCCAGCGTACTCACTGAGGAATTGATATCCGAGTTGTGGCTAGCGTACACAATGAAGCACTGTATTAGAAATGACGTGGCTAACTTTCTTATTATTGAAGCAGTGATATAGAATAAGACTGGCGTACCGACTGAGCTAGCGACAAAATAGATGGTTGGTGTACTTACTGAGGCAGAAAAACATAGAATATGGCTGGTGTACATACTAAGGTAGTAAAATAAAATATAAAAGTCGGCGTACTTACTGAGGCAGTGAAATAGAACATGTGCTGTAGCGAGAGTGGCGTGCCCACACAGTATCCACTCTATGGTCGGAGTGAACCATCTCAGATTGAACCTATTCGCTAGAAAAACAAAATACAAGAGCCAGTTTATTATTTGATGTGTTTTTCACCTGAACAGTCACAAAAAAACGTCTCTACACTTTTCAAAACGCCTCTGGATTTCAATGTTTTTTTATGAAACTCGCTAAAGATAGAGAGTTTGAAGACGGTTAAACCATACATCCTTTAAAATACTGATGAGAAACCTACATTAAATTAAACTATTTTCAATTAAGCGAAATATGATTATACAAAAAGAACGAGTGTCGGATATAAAAGTGTAATCTACAATAAAAGCGAGTAGCGAGTGGATTGGTCTTATATGTCAAGAACGACTATAACTCTTGTACTATTCGACATGACCTATCGTCAGCTAACGATGACCAATTTGAATCACTATTCGTTGAAATAAACGAAAGTGTAGATTATTTCAATCAAAGGTTAAATGAAACCCTGCTCAAAATGAAATCAGAAAAACAGCGATGCTTTATTATGGGTGACTTCAACATAAATTTATTTAAAATCGATTCATTTATTCCTGGCAAAAATTTCCTTGAAATTATGAAATCATTTCATTTCTTCCCTAGAATAACCAAGCCTACTAGAGTTACTTCATATTCGGCGACACTAATTGATAATATTTTTTCCAACTCGTATGACACGTCGCTGTTTTCTGGTCTTTTATTAACCGATATCTCGGAACATTTTCCGATTTTTACTATAGATAACTACCAGTAATCTCCCGAAAAAGAGCCTGTTTATACTACTTCCCGTAGAATAACTTCAGAAGGTAAAGATATGTTTGTAAACAAAATAGCAAATTGCGACTGGAATGACATCACCAATCCAGTTGATGTAAATACTGCCTACGAAACATTTTGCGACCGCTTTAAAATTATTTATGATGCGAGTTTCTCACTGGAGAACAAACAAATTCGAAGATATAAAATATCTAAACCATGGATCACATCAGGATTACTGGGCTCAATACGGGGGGAAAATAGGTTATTTAAATTGCAAATCAAATTAAATAATGTTCTCATACGGAATCAATATAGACAGTATAGAAATAAACTTAATCATTCACTTAAGATCTCTAAAACAGTATTTTCATAAAAAAAATTAAAGATTGTAATAATGACATCAAAGGAACTTGGAAAATTGTGAACCAGTTATTAAACCGGTGTAATTCGAAAACCTTACCTACCTGTTTCAAAATTGACAATCAAGAAGTAACTGACCCTTTAGCAATTGCTGACAAATTTAACGAACTTTTGCTCTGTGACTGAGAGCTTGGCATAAAAAGTTTCCAATGGTAATGTTGACTATAAAGAATTCTTGAAGCAACCTATAAATCACCTCTTTGAATTTACACCATGTACCTCAACAGAAATTAAGGACTAATGGAAATAACTCCAAAAATGTGGCGTCGGTCATAGATGGAATACACATGTATCTAGTCAAACTTGTTAATTACCTTCACGCTTAAAACTAAAGTGTTGAAACTTATATACTCGTAAAGTGTTGGAATAACCCTTTAAGGATGTCCGCTGGTGGTTTTTGACTTCGGCAGCCATTTTGCCTGTTTTTCCATTGGGTTATCTCCCTTCCCTAGGTTAAGAGATGGGGATTTCCTTTAAAAGCCTTCTAGCCGAGAATTTTGCACAGCAACATCCATCCAATTTGCTAAATTTTGATAGACATTGTGATTATCTGCAAACAGTTAGAATATAAGAAAAAGTTAAATACTATTTATATGAATTTTCATGAATATGCTTCAAAACTAGGGCTATTCCCTATGCTTTCTAGGTTATCAAATTGAGCATAGGGCAGTTCACTTAATGTTGCCTACAGCTAAAAAATGCACAGCAACCTATATTTTTTTCTTTGTTTTTCCTCATATTACACAATTATGAATGCAACAACACACATTATTCAAAAAGTTAATTACTTTGATTTACCACCAGCGGACATCCTTAAGTGTGTCCACAGGGACTGCTCTTTAAGTGTTGTCCCTGTGGACACACTTAAAGGGTTATTTTAACACTTTACGAACTGCCCTTAACCTTCTTAGTGAATTTGTCTTTCAAGTTAGGTATTGTACCATCTCCTATGAAGGAGGCTAAGGTAACTCCTACATTTAAATCTGTGATAATAATCTGTTTCAAAACTATCGACCTATTTCTGTGTTACCGTGCTTTAGCAAGATACTTGAAAGAGCTGCCGTATCACGCAGGACAGATTTTCTAGAAAGTTTCAGTATTCTTTCTGCAAACCAATACGGTTTCAGGAAAAATCTCTCAACTTTTTGGGCTATTCTTTCCCTGTATGACGCCCTTATTGAAGCAAAAGAAGCTAAACATTATTGTAGCATTGTAACTTTTCTAGACCTGTTAAAGGCATTCGATACCGTTAACCATGAAATTTTACTGGGGAAATTAGATCATTATGGATTCAAAGGTATTAGTAATATATCGTTTAGAAGTTATCTCTCAAACAGATATCAGTCCACGACATACAACGATCAAATTTCTTCGCGTAAACCTGTATCATGTGGAGTCCCTCAGGGTTCCATCCTAGGCCCAATATTATTCTTACTTTACATCAATGACTTGAAAGAATCTATAAATAATCTCCGAGAAATCTTATTTGTCGATGACACAAGTGTATTGCTTTCTAGCAATGATCCACATCGACTCTTCGAAACTATGCACCAGAAACTTAATCTTATGTATACAACTGGTTTGCTAGTAATATTTTGTCTTTAAATTTGGACAAGACAAAATTTATGCTTGTAAAGTCCTACTCGCGTTGCAGATTTGATTTTAGTCCACAATTAGCCATAATGGGGCATACCATCGATCAGGTTAGCAATTTCAAGTTCCTTGGGGCATATATCGATGACAAATTAACATGGACTACCCATATTAATGAAATTTGTAACAAACAAAAAAGAAATATTGGCATTATTATTTGTATAAAAGAAGCTCTGAATACGAAGACACTATTTATTCCGCATTATTCTATGATATTTCCATTCATATCTTATTGTAATGTTATCTGGTGTAATACTTATTCTAGTCACATTCGTCCTCTCGTTTTGTTACAAAAAGGGTTATTAGATTAATTTCCAGGAGTCCTATAGATTGGAGCACACCATGCCCCTGTTTGCCACCCTTAAACTTTTAACTATTGTTGCAATTTGCGCAAAAGGTCTTCTAAAATCCTCTTTTACTCCCAATTCAATCCCAAACTTATTTTACAAACAATCCGAAGTACATTATTATCCAACCTGTGGTCATTCTGAAAATTTATATCGGCCTTTCGTTCGAATTGATTTATCTTTATATACTGTAAAAATTAAGGCTCTACGAGAATGGAACAAATTACCCTCATGCCTTAAAACTTGCGATTCGATATCTTCGTTTAAAGCTGAATTAAAAGAATATCTTCTGGACAATAATTCACTCACTAACTAGAAATTTAAGTTACAGCAAACAGGTGCACTGAATATGTTGAAAATGATTTGTTATTCGCTTATTCGCCGTCTACAATACGTTTATTGACAGTTTTCAAACATCATTTCCTATATTCAGCAGATTTTTTCTATCTATACATTTGAAATTTATTAGGGGATAATACAAGCTCTAGGATTTTCCTCCCACCAGATTAATCATATATTACATCTTGTTTAAATTATATTATATGTGCTTATCTGGAGAATGAATAAACAAACAAGTATTGTAACTTGGCACGGTAACTAAAATTTCCTCATAAACCATACCTGTTTCCAGTTTATCCATTTCCTGTAATGTTTTAACAAAGGCCGTCTCTGATAAGTTCATCTCTGTGGCTATATTCTGTAAAACGTGATCTCTGAAACCCTGTACCAGGAAAGAATATTTGAGGGAAGATTTTACTATGCGCTTGGACGATAAATAGAAGTATCATATATGGCCTTCACTAGCCAGTCGTCACTCATAAAAAATTCCGCGTCCAGATACAAACGACACTATTCATAAGATTCAAGCAGGCCCAAAATGAAATACCGGTATCCAAATATAAACAGAACTTAGTTTCCTGCAAGAGAGTAACAGTTAGACGTTCAGTTCAATGATGCCTCTTCACGTATCTGTTTATCTGTATATGGTGAGACGATTCGTACTCGAGGGTTGCACTCTGTACAAATCATTCAAGTGATTCAAGTTTGTGAATGTGAGTGAGTGAGTGAGTCAAGTTTAACGTCGCTTTCAACAATATTTCAGTCACATCGCGACGAACCAACAAGGCACCACCCAGCCAACTTGCGTTCCTGCTGCTGGTTAACATGGTGGACAACGAAGCGCTTCGTCGGCATCGGGCCTCACCGACTTGTGTTCTGAATGAAACATTCCGCCTACTAATATTTTCCGCGTTTGGGCCGTTTCTTCTATCTGACGGTCACATGGTTTATCACTTTCCGTCGGATGGCTTGGTAGGGCTGGTACATCGTTGCTCTTGGACGTCTGTATCTGGAGCCGCTCGGGCCGGGGCTGGGGCTCGTGTGGGCACGTCATTCGGGGTGTCTACATGGACAGCTGCAATCGAAGCGTGGTTGAGATACAGATCCTCGCATGGATCATTTCTGGCCCATGTGTTTTAGATATGGCAAAGAGAGAAAAAAATTCACCACTCTCCACTTGTACCTACATGTGTTTTAGATATGCCAAGGGCGGATCTACGGGGGGGGATCAGGGGGGTCGGGACCCCCCCCATGAAACCTCGAAGATTTTTTTTGGAGGGATCAGCGAACCCTGGGATTCCACGTAGAAATAATTTCTTGAAAAGATATGTAAATTAAATGAATGTGGATTATGTAATTAGGGTATCTATATGTGTATTAAACAGACCATCATCTATTCATGTAGTTTGTGAGTGTACTGTTTAAGTTGGAGTTTCAATATGTATCTAAAATCAGATATTATCGCCGCGAGCGCACCACGTGTAGTGGTGTGTTATAGGCCTGTTTTGTTTGTGTTAAACCAGGAAGTCAAATGGAGTCAGGCATATTCTTCAATATCGATGCGTGTTTATGCGAAACAAATGTGAAAATAGAACAATAAATCTACCTACATTGTGTTCAGATTTATTTCCGGGAAAACGTGTAAAACGCATCTCCCGCAACCTGGGACCCCGGAGCTTCCGGGGCCTAGGCGACCCCTGGACCCTCGCCTGTCAGGCTGTGAGGATCGCTTATTTTAGCTTTGTGTAAATGAATCGGTATCACATTGATTCTAATGTTCCATGATGTAAAGGTCATCGATCTTTTATCTCTTAAATATAACTAGAAAGTCAAATGGGTTCAGGCATGAAGTATGATTTTTTCAATATCGATGCGTGCTTACAAATGCGAAACAAACGGGAAAATAGAACCATATGGAGCTTCCGTGGCCTAGGCGGCCCCTGGACCCTCGCCTGTTGGGCTGTGATAGTCGACCCCTCCTATGAATTTTGGCTGGATCCGCCCTTGTATGCACGCATGGCCGATTGGCCTATGAGGTCATATGACTTCATTTCAGTACGCCGGCATCTTTTTCTACCACCTAACATCCTCCATAATGCAGGTCTGTATACTCCGTACCAGGCACTGCAGGCAGATTAAGGCTGTACAGTTATTACTGGAACTGTCAGTTTAAAATAATAGCCAATGAACGCAGACGATATTACTGATATTAACCCCAACCCCCAGTCACAATCACACGTTCTGTCAAAATCATTTTCACGTTTAACATGGATTTGTTGGCCGTGTCTATGTCATGCGTACACTAACAATATGCTATTGACATGATTTTTCGTAATACCAGGCAGTCTGTTTACAAACGACTTATATTCTGACCTTAACCACTGCAACTTCACGATGAGAACCTGCTACATTCTGGTGCTCCTTATTATGGAAGCCGGATGCGGATATCAATATGTCGTTTGTATTCATAAACACTCATATATGTACATGTATATATACTACATTATGGATGGCTGTCCACTGCATGTGAGGTATTCTTGTTGGAGTTAACATTTGTCTCGTATACCTTATTTTACATGTGTTGGGTGGGTGGATGTACTTAGCCCCACTATCGCACCGAGATGTTGTGCATGTCAGATGAAGAGGCACAATAAAGCACACCGTATGGTAGTTACACTGAAAAAAAATCCTTAAAATTTAAGGAATATTCCCCGAATATTACACCAGCGAAATATTCCTTGCACTTTAATAAGGAGTATTCCGTAGCATGTTAAGGAATATTCATTAATTATGTTGAGGAATATTCCGCTGGTAGTGGGGGAATATTCCTTAATTTTTTTTATGTGTAGGATAAGTGATAATATATGTATATGGACCTTCAAGAGATGTATTATTCTAGGTTTCAATCACAGACCCGCAAAACAAGAGTTTGGGGGGGGGGGGGGGGGGGACGGTGGTATTACGGTGAAGTGTCGAAATATGGGGTCTCTATATATATATATAACCCCATGCTTTATATAAATCCACAACTTGTTTGCGGGCCTGTGGTTTCAATTAACAGTAGTGTAATAGAACAAAGATTCAGGCTATGCAGTTTTACCTTACCACAAATGGAATATCCAAGCAGACTGCTGCTGGATTACCGGAAAACGGAACATTAGTAAATGCGTCCACGGTAAACATGCGGAGATCATACCGCCTGTCAGAATTTGGATCACTCGCCATGTTTTTCTTTCTCTGACCTTCCTGTCACGTGGTGTAATAGTATATCATTTTAGACAGTAGGCCAAACTAATATCATGGTCATCGTTTTGTAGATTCACCGTATACTGTTTACTAACCACTAAATTTTGCTGAAATATTTTACGCTAATATATATTATGGAAAAGAGTGAGTGAATAGATGTGTTGATAATGTGCAAGGGCGGATCTACGGGGGGGGTCAGGGGGGTCCGGACCCCCCCCATGAAACCTTTTTTTTTTTTTTTTTTTAGGGTCAGCCAACCCTGGGATTCCACGTAGAAATAATGTCTTGAAATGATATGTAAATTAAATGAATGTGGATTATGTAATTAGAGTATCTATATATGTGTATTAAACAGACCATCATCTATTCATGTAGTTTGTGAGTGTACTATTTAAGTTGGAGTTTCAATATGTATCTAAAATCAGATATTATCGCCGCGAGCGCACCACGTTTAGTGGTGTGTTATAGGCCTGTTTTGTTTGTGTTAAACCAGGAAGTCAAATGGTGTCAGGCATATTCTTCAATATCGATGCGTGTTTATGCGAAACAAATGTGAAAATAGAACAATAAATCTACCTACATTGTGTTCAGATTTATTTCCGGGAAAACGCGTAAAACGCATCTCCCGCAAACTGGAACCCCGGAGCTCCCGGGGCCTAGGTGGCCCCTGGACCCTCGCCTGTCAGGCTGTGAGGACCGTTTATTTTAGCTTTGTGTAAATGAATCGGTATCATATTGGTTCTAATGTTCCATGATGTAAAAGTCATCGTTTTTTTATCTATTAAATATAACTAGAAAGTCAAATGGAGTCAGGCATGAAGTATGATTTTTTCAATATCGATGCGTGCTTATAAATGAGAAACAAACGTGAAAATAGAACCATAAATCTACATACATTATGTTCAAATTTATTTCCTGGAAAATGCTTAGAACGCATCTCCGGAAATCTAGAAATTCGGAGCTTCCGGGGCCTAGGCGGCCCCTGGACCCTCGCCTGTTGGCCTATGAGGATTTCCTTGTTTTATCTTTTTGTGAATGAACCGTATCGGTAGGCATCTTGGTTTCCCTTCCATGAACTAAATGCCATCGTTTTGTATGTTTTAAATATAACTAGAAAGTCAAATGGATGCAGGCATGAGGTGCGATTTTTTCAATATCGATGCGTGCTTATAATTGCGGGAAAATCGTGAAAATAGAACCATAAATCTGCACACATTATGATCAGTTTTATTTCCGGGAAAACGCTCAGAACGCATCTCCGGCGATCTAGGACCCCAGAGCTTCCGGGGCCTAGGCGGCCCCTGGACCCTCGCCTGTTGGGCTGTGATAGTCGACCCCCCCTATGATTTTTGGCTGGATCCGCCCTTGATGTGTAGATCCCTGTCAAACTATGTAAGGATATGTTGGTGTATAGATGTGTTGATAATGTGCAAATCCCGGTCAAACTATGCATAGATGTGTTGATAATGTGTATATCCCTATCAAACTTTGTAAATAATGCATAGATGTGTAGATAATGTGTAAATCCCTGTCAAACTATGTGAAGATGTGTTGATAATGTGTAGATCTCTGTCAAATAATGCATAGATGTGCTGATAATTTGTAGATCCCTTCCAAACTCTGTATAAATGTGTTGATAATGTACGTAAAGATCCCTGTCTAACAATGTATAAATGTATTTATAATGTCAAGCCATTATAGATGTGTGGGTAATGTGCATCATCCGAACGCATGGCACGATCATACGTAGAAACTTCTGCTCGTAGCCATGCGGTAACGGGTGCTATCTGAGTGTAATAGGGCGTTTCCCAAATGGTCACATCCGACTGGTCCCGTTACATCCGACATCGGTGCAATCACATTCATACAACGAAGACACACCTCCAGAAAGCGATCGATTGAAATGATCCCATGGTGGGCCTCGAAGTGCCCCCATCACAAAATAAAAAGCATATCATTTTCCTGTGGTCTGCCGCCGATTTTATTTTGTTTTCAAATATGTTAGGCCGTTTGTTTCTTAAGATAAACAAAGAAGCATGCTCCACTAGAGTGAGAAATAAAATAGCTAATTTGCACAACTTCGTTTTGGTCTCGCGTAGACTCCCCCAGTCTTGCGCCTCGTGAAACTGACATGTTTGCATGTGTGAGAAATATTTGAATACAGATAATTTCATTGGCTCGTTTAAATGGGGCCGACATTGACATCATGCTTTGGGAACAACTTTCGAACTGGATTATCTCCCTCTAGATAGATGGCGCCGGGTGAAATGCATGCCGAATCACAGCGACAATCTAAGGGTAGTGTTAAGTGAAACGTGAAATGCCCTTAGAAAGCTAAGATGGTAATGTGTAAATCCCCGTCAAACATGCATAGATGTTTTGATAATGTGTACATCCCTGTCAAGCAAATGTGCTGATAATGTGTAGATCGTGTCAAGCTATGCGTAGTGGTGCTAATAATGTGTAGATCCTTGTCTGAGTACAGATGTGCTGATAATGTGTAAATCTCTGTGAAACTGTATAGATGTGTTGATAATGTGTAGATCCCGATCAAACTATACATAGTTGTGTTGATAATGTGTATATCCCTATCAAACTTTGTAAATAATGCATAGATGTATTGATAATGGGTAAATCCCTGTCAAACTTACTATGTCAAGATGTGTTGATAATGTGTAGATCTCTGTCAAATAATGCATAGATGTGATGATAATTTGTATTTGTAGATCCTTCCCAAACTCTGTATAGATGTGTTGATAATGTACCTATATCCCTGTCTAACAATGTATAAATGTATTTATAATGTGTAGATCTCTTTCAAGCCGTTATAGATGTGTGGGTAATGTGTAAACCCCCGTCAAACACGCATAGATACGTTGATAATGTGCAGATCTCTGTCAAATAATGCATAGCCGTGGTGATAATTTGTATATCTCTGTCAAACAATGCCTAGATGTGACGATAATGTGTTCATCCCTGTTAAACTATGCATAATCTGTTAATATGTCATGCACAGATATGTTGAGAATGTGGATACAATCAATCAATCAATATATTTATTGCACGACTCAGTACTACAGAGTATGGCAAAGAGCAAAAACATTTACAAAAGGTAGAAAGAATATATACAATATATACAAACAAATAGAGAAAAACAGTGATATATAATTTACAACCCCTGAGTAGAGGGTGGTGGGTGCCCAGCTGGGAGTGCGGTAATATTCAATCTATACATGTATAGTTGATGTATGTATGAGGAGATGGGGTTGTATAAATCTGCAGAGGGGTGGAATATGTCAGTTAAGTTGGGGGTTCCTTGGGCTGGGAGAATTTGGTTGATTTGGGCGCGAGGTTGTTCTAGTGCCGGGCAAGTTAGCAGAAAGTGAGTTTCGTCCTCTACTTCAGGGGTGAAACACACTGTGCACATTCTTTGGTTGCGGGGTACATTTCTGTATCGCCCTCTTTCAACCTCCAGGCAATGGCAACTAGTTCTTAACTTGCTCATGGTCTGAGCATGAGCTATGTTTTTTGTGTGTATAAGGTATGGCTGAAGTTCATATGTTTTATATATTTTTTGTAGGAGGGTAAGTTTTCCGGATTGTATGTCTTGGCTGAGGCGGTGGAAGAAAAATGATTTGTATTTACTTTTGAGGGATTTTTGAAACTTTTCAATTGAGGATTTGATTTGATGCGATGGAGGGAAAAGATGACAGGAATCAGTTTTCTGTAGAAATAGTTTGGTAGTGTTCTCCCAGTTATGTTTGGAGTTGGGGGTGTTTTTGTAGTAGGTATATGCATCTTGGAGGAGTGGGTTACTGGTTGTTTGGAGTCTTTGTCTGTATTTAGCAGTTTTAATGAGTATGTCATGTAGAAGAGGGTACTGTCCGAGTTCTGCACGGCATGCTACATTGTATGTTGGTGGCACGTTTTGGAAGACCAAGGGTCATTTTACAGTATTTTAAGAGAATTTGTTCATCTATAGGGAGTTCTGTCATTGGTTTGCATTTTAATCCTATTTTTATTTAACAGTTTTTTGTCTAGACCCCATATTTCACAATTGTATAGCATAATTGGTTTGACAAGTGTGTGAAATAGGTGGTTTTTTAGTTTAATGGGGAAGCTGCAGTTGCTGGTTGTTTTTTGTAGTTTGAATAAGGCTTTCATAGCTTTGTTTTTAAGGTTTGACACAGAGGAGTTGAGGGTACCTTTACTGTCGACTATTGTCCCTAAATACTGGTAAGTCGAGCACTGTTTAAGCTGGACGCCATTAAGCTTAAAGGTTGGCTGGGGATCTGTCACTCTGTATTGTATAATCATGACTTGGGTTTTGTCTAGATTTGCTGTCAGATGCCACTTGTTACAGTACTTTTTGAGTGATTTAATCGAATTTTGAAGTCCAGACGCAGTCTCAGAGGTAATTAACAGATCATCCGCATAGAGAAGATGAGAGATAGGTTTACTCTGAAGGCGGACGGGATGGCAAGTATCGTGCTCAAAGTCGAGGTCATTGATAAAGATGTTGAAAAGGGTGGGACTGAGAGAGTCGCCCTGGCGGACCCCGATTGTCGAAGGGAATGCAGGGGTTATCTTATTGTTTATTTTGAGGTGGAGAATACTGGTACTGTAGAAACTTTTAACAAGGTCATAAAATTTTCCAGTGATATTTAATTTTTGTAATTTAAGAAACATGCCTTCATGCCACACCGACAAAACAGAGATAGAGCTTCTTTGTTCCATTTTTAACGTATTTGTCTATCAGTGCTTTCAGAACAAATAAGTGATCAGTAGTCCTGTGATCCTGTCGGAAGCCAGCCTGGTTTTCTGAAATAATTTCATTTTCGTCAAGGTAGTTAACAAGTCTGGTGTTTAAAACTTTGGTAAAAAGTTTGCATAAGCAGCTCGAGATGGCAATACCTCTATAGTTGTCTGGGTCAGTTTTGTTTCCTTTTTTGTGGACTGCGGTAATATATCCTTTTGACCATTGTTCATGGATATTACCAGTTTGAAGGATAGTGTTAAATAATTTAGATAGTGGGGTAATCAGAATATTCTGTCCATATTTTATCATCTCATTAGTCACACGATCTGGGCCAGCTGTTTTATTGTTTTTCAGCTTCTTTATACATATTTTAATTTCCTTATAGGTGATTGGGTCGTTAAGCATGGTAGGGCTGGCAGAACTCGGACGGTTTTCTAGGGTTTCAAGTTCTGATTGAATGATCTTGTCGTAGGGTCTTATACTATGTTTTCTTTATTTAGTTTTTCGAAATGTTGGAACAGTGTGTTGTGGGTTTCGTCATTACAGTCATGTGGTGGGGGACTATTGATCTTTTCTAAAGAGTCGAGCAGTTTCCATAATTCCTTCTGACTTGTGGAATCCATTCCTTCAATTTGCTGTACAAGGGAAGCTTTAAGGGCGTTACTCTTTTGTTTAAGTGTTTAAGTACCCTTGCCACTATAGTGGGTAGTCTCCCCTGCTTTACGTTGAAGAAGTCGGAATGGCTTCGTCGAAGAAGAAAGCGTGTATGGACAGTCTCTCTATGTATACTGTTGATGCTTTTACTGAGGCTCCATTCTATGGCAATGCGGCAGCGGTGTGTTTATTACCGGCTAATGAAGTAGGTATTTAACTAGAAATGATTTCAAATTTTGATATCATTATCCCAATAATGATAGCAAGGAAAGGTTTGTCTCGACGAAATGGCACCACCGGTAATTATACTTTATAGACGAGTGTGTATAGTTCTTAAAACAATGTCATTGTGAATTAAGTCTATTTTGTCCATTATTTTGTATTATCTTCATTATCACTCGTTCTTGTATATAATAATCCACTTGACCTATATTTGGTTCCATTTGGTTCCCTATTTATAATAGACGATGAATGTGGGACACAATCTTGGTCTATTTTCAGCAATCGAGTTCAACCCTGATCTACGTTTCTCTGTTGTCCGTTCTACGCTGACCTGACCCACGTGTGACCCACTTTTCATACAGCTTAGCCCTAATAAAACACAGAATACATTTGCATGATACATTTAGCTATGGCAAGCCGTTTCAGTATTTGAATACGTTATTTCACACATGGCAGTGTGACTATGCGTCACAGGACCTACGAAAAAAAAAAAAAAAATTAAGTAATTTACAACCCCTGAGTAGAGGGTGGTGGGTGCCCAGCTGGGAGTGTGGTAATATCTAATCTATACATGTATAAGTGGTGTATGTATGAGGAGATATGTTTGTATAGATTTGCAGAGGGGTGGAATATGTCAGTTAAGTTTGCGGTTCCTTGGGCTGGGAGAATTTCGTTGAGTTTGGCACGAGGTTGTTCTAGTGCCGGGCAAGTTAAGAGGAAGTGGATTTCGTCCTCCACTTCAGGGGCGAAACACATTGGACACGTTCTCTGGTTGCGGGGTACATTTCTGTATCGCCCTCTTTCAACCTCCAGGCAATGGCAACTAATTCTTAACTTATCCCAATAATGATAGCAAGGAAAGGTTTGTCTCGACGAAATGGCACCACCGGTAATTATACTTTATAGACGAGTGTGTATAGTTCTTAAAACAATGTCATTGTGAATTAAGTCTATTTTGTCCATTATTTTGTATTATCTTCATTATCACTCGTTCTTGTATATAATAATCCACTTGACCTATATTTGGTTCCATTTGGTTCCCTATTTATAATAGACGATGAATGTGGGACACAATCTTGGTCTATTTTCAGCAATCGAGTTCAACCCTGATCTACGTTTCTCTGTTGTCCGTTCTACGCTGACCTGACCCACGTGTGACCCACTTTTCATACAGCTTAGCCCTAATAAAACACAGAATACATTTGCATGATACATTTAGCTATGGCAAGCCGTTTCAGTATTTGAATACGTTATTTCACACATGGCAGTGTGACTATGCGTCACAGGACCTACGAAGTAAGGTAGGCATTAGGACAGGCACTGAGCTCTTGGCAATCCCACCCCCACCAGCCCCAAGTTGAAATCCTGCCCATATTAAGATGGGCACATGCAGCCCAAGTCAGAATCACCAGAGATTTTCATCAAAAATCACCAGAAATTTTCGATTAAAACAGTATTGAATATTTTGTTGAAGATTAAAAGTGATGGGATTGAATGAATAGTTTACCAGTTACTGTGCTGATGTGAATCTGTGACACACCAACACACTCTGTGGCAGTGATTCTGTGACACACCAACACACTCCGTGGCAGTGATTCTGTATCCCTTAATCAAGGAATCAAAATTTGAAATGACAAGAAAAATTTAGACATAATTACACATGTAATGTTTTTGTTTAAATTATATCCCAGTGTAATATATAGTCAATATTCAAGAAGTACAATCAAAGTTACTTTATCTAGTTAAATTCTACCCAAAGAAAATAAATTAAGACCCTTTAAACATGCCGTCAATGCCAGATGTTGAGTTTTATACAGCTGTAGATCAGGGCTCTGGGTGCATATATCATGTTTCCATACCCTTAATGCACACAACAGCGGCAAAACAAAGCCTCCTTGAACAACCTATCTTTATACAGGAAATTCTTAACCCAGAAAATACCATTCTCTCTCAAAAGAAAACAATTTACGTCAGGAAGGCCTTTTTTATTAAGCTAATTTTATTAGGTAGGGGCCTACTTAGATTCAATAATTGTCATGAAATTTCTTTGGTTATATCTTAATTGCAACTATGTTTGTTCCTCAAACCTAACATACTTGAGCTATACATGTATAACACACTTTCATTTGAGAGTCCAGACATTCCACCATTCATGTGAACAAATTGTACTAAACATGGAATAATTAAATTCACACTACCCATTTCTACAGTATCAGTACTATGTTACTATCTGTAGCAGTTGAAACCCAGAAAAACTTAAACAATTAAAACCAGTAAAGAAATTTGTCTGTTGAATAACAGAAAATATGGTATGGAGATTTGAATGAGTAAACTACTAAACAACTTACATGATACCAACAAAATGTCCCAACACAAGCTGATAAATTCCTTGGGTGGCTTGCAGGACAGCTTTGTTTCACCCTCAGTAAATTTTATCATTGTTGCTCACAGGCTAATCTGAAGGATGATACCAGATCTTTCTATGTTCTGCTGGGTTATTGCTTCAGGCTGACTTAATTGGATGTAGGATATTTCATCATCAGTGGCAATTTGACCTAAATTTGAAGCCTGCATGATTTGGTCTGTGATGAAATGTTTGGATGTGAAATAGGATACACGTTAAAGGCCACAGTTTACTATATCTATAACAATATACTGAATTGTGTGTATTAAGAATGGCAAATTGCCTGGTAATAGCAGTGTAGAGAAATGCACTAACAAATGATGGAAAATTAGCATTTCCTATTTCATTATCCCATCACGTTTTGTACTGTGTTATATATACAGTGAAACATACAGCCAAGGCTTCCCGATGGGCATGACAGTGTACTCGCTGAGCTATCAATAAATAATAACAAAAAATAATTATAAATCAAATTTTCTTGCTCGTAACAATGCCCTAATGCACGTTCATGCCAAAAATCAAGGTTCTAATGTCAACGGTTCTCCTTATTTTGCCGACGAAAGGATTCGGATGGACTGACTGACTGACTGACTGACTCATTACCGGACAATTTGCGATCTGTAGCCTACTTCGTAGGAATATGTTGATGATAAGTTGTATACAGGTGCAAATTGTTCTCCACATATGTTGAAAAACGTATATTCAACATATGTCGAAAAGACATATGTGTTACGGTTTTCAGACATACGTGGAAAATTTTTGTACACATATATGTGGAAAAGTTTTGCACTTGTGTTAAATATGTTAACATATGTGGAATATGTGGAATAAATGTGCACTTTTATTCATGTGTAATTCTTTTATGGAAATCTTCTTGACATATGTGCAAAAGATTTCGACATATGTCAAATAACCAATTAAATACTGAAACGGTTTGCCATATGTAGCTGCTTCTTTTACAGATGACTGAATCAGTCTACGCTGAGGAGATGGACAAACAAGGTGATTACTATGGTCTGTATACGCTGGTAATCATGGTAATTAATACTGAAATATTCAGTTCTTGAAAATTGCTATTTATTGTCGAAGTATTACTTTGAACTTTTTTCCAAGGACCTCGGTGACGATTTATTACAGAAGATAGCAGCAGAAATGAATTTGTCAGAAACTGCCTTCATCAAGAGACTAAATCCCTCGGACACTTTTGAATCAGGTAGGCCTACACCGAAACTGCATTGGAACATTTGCTTTTATGTATATAGGATTCTATAACACTTGTGGCAATAACATCGAGCTAACCGTGCATTTATCACACGTTTTAGTACGGTTATGTGAAATCAACACGCGTCAAGTGCAGGTGTTCATTGCGATATTCCATTTCACAAGTCGGATGAGGAAAGGGACGTCTGCTTTCATGCAAGTAACAATCGAATAAAACAAACAAATAAATTACCAGATGAAATTTCTTTCAAAGTTTAACCCTTGTTTCCATCGTGAAATTGATTAATAAAGCTATACAAATAGACATAGGCGTTGGCGCTGGAGATTGGAAAGTGACCTCTGCCAGAGTTTGGCCGCCATCTTGAATTTGGTACAAAACTTTACCAATGTGGCAGCGGCTTATTCTGTTGAACTCGGATACAAGGTCACGTGATCTTTGTATTCCTCCGCGGTGATGCGGTCATGTCTGGTGGTGATGCGGTCAGGGGAGAAAGCCTCCGCGGAGAAAAAGTAGTCCCCAGACATCAAATATGCTGCATGGTCCGATTGGGTCGAGTGAGGTATCAAAGTGAAGCGTTCGTGAAGGGTCATCTGATGGGCTGGGTGTGGGGTTGAAATATCGTCATTCTGCGCATGCGCGGTGGACAAAGGGTATGGAAATAGACGTTTTGGGATCTAGAGGAGCCCCTAATGGGCCGATGGAGTCGTATGAGGTATCAATGTGAAGCCTATGTGAGGGGGCATCTGACTGGACTAGTGGCTCGGCCGTTGTCACCATTCTGCGCATGCGCAGACAGGGAATTGTGGGAAAAGGGTATGGAAATAGACGTTTTGGGATCTAGGGGAGCCCCTAATGGGCCGATGGAGTCGTATGAGGTAGCAATGTGAAGCCTATGTGAGGGGGCATCTGACTGGACTAGTGGCTCGGGCGTTGTCACCATTCTGCGCATGCGCAGACAGGGAATTGTGGGAAAAGGGTATGAAAATAGACGTTTTGGGATCTAGGGGAGCCCCTAATGGGCCGATGGAGTTGTATGAGGTATCAATGTGAAGCCTATGTGAGGGGCATCCTACTGGACTAGTGACTCGGCCGTTGTCAACATTCTGCGCATGCGCAGACAGGGAATTGTGGGAAAAGGGCATGGAAATAGACATTTTGCGGTCGAGGTGGGCCCCTAATCGTCCGATGGGGTCGAGTGAGGTATCGTTGTAAAAGATACGTGAGGGGCATCCGCCTGGGCACCGTTGCACGAACTCTGCGTAAGCCTAAGTCCGTGCGTAAGTCATACTTAGCGTGAGCGTAGCTACGCCGACCCGTGTCACAAAGCCTTTAAATTTACGCAAAGCCGTAAGTTATTGCGTAACTTTAAGTCTGCCCGAGAGTATGCTTAGCGTGAGCGCAACTTCGCCTGCATGTAACCATGACTGTAGCAGATTAATCTAAAGACGTAGTTGTCAAATTTTATGTATCTTATAAAATGTACAATACTTTTGGAGTCAGAAAATGGTCGTTCTTTTACTTTTTCTCTCCCTAGCATACGATCTCTCAAAGACAATGTGCAGTATTTCGTACCTCCTTTCACAAAAGAGCGAATACAACAGTTACGATCCTTAGCCTCAAACGCAGATTGCTCCGACGTGTAATTATCAAGGTTAAATATTTACAAAGTCCATTGTCGGCTGTGATTATAGCGCACTGGTCGAAACTTTGTATCCAATACTAATTAAACATAAATTCCAAGTGATATTTATTGCAGAGGCCAAAATCTGAAACTTACGCATTGCGTTTATGTTGATGTAAATACGTCTGCCTTGCGCCAGGTTCGTGAAACGCGTGTAGAGCCGGGCGTAGTGTGAGCGCAACGCAGGTGTAAGTCCTTACGCCGATCGTAACTTACGCAAGTTTCGTGCAACGATGCCCTGGACTAGTATGACGTGGAACTGACGTCATTCTGCGCATGCGCAGTAGACAAAATGTATGGAAATAGACGTTTTGGGGTCTAGGTGGACCACTAATGGTCCAGTGGAGTTGAGTGAGGTATCAATGTAAAGCAGTCATGAGGCAGCATCCGCCTGGACTAGTGTGTCGTCCGTGTTCGACATTCTGCGCATGCGCAGAGAGGGAATTGTGGGAAAAAGGTATGAAATAGACGTTTTGGAGTCGAGGTGAGCCCCTAGTGAACCGATGGAGTCTTACGAGGTATCCTTGTGAAGCATTCGTGAAGGAACATCCGCCTGGACAAGTGTGTCGTTCGTGTTCAACAGTCTGCGCATGCGCAGACAGGGAATTTTGGGAAAAGTGCATTGGAAGGTACGTTTTGGGGTGTAGGTGGGCCACTAATGGTCTGATTGAGTCGAATGAGGTATCAATGTGATGCATACGTGAGGGCGCATCCGCCTTGGTGGATGGTTGTTAGGAATATCGTCATTCTGCGCATGCGCCGGCAAGCCGTATATGGAAATAGACATTTTGAGGTCGATATGGACCACTACTGGTCCGAATGTGTTTAGGGAAGTGTTATTTTGTAGCACTCGGGGTGTAGACCACGACTTGAAGGGATGTCCACGTCACCTGTGACGTCACTGGTGACGTCATCAGTGAGAGTAGTAGCGAAAGCGGGAGTTTGGGATGTGCGATGGAGTGCATTTGGAGTAGATAACGGCCTATTTTTACATCCAACTACCTGGTAGAGTTACCTGTGAGTGTGAGTGTATGCGCGCGTGTGAGTCAGTGAGTGAGTGAGTGAGTGAGTTACAAGCGTCTAGTCTGTCATTCATAATCCAGCCGTCGTCCATTAGAGAATATCCGCGTCCATAATCCAAAGACCTATTCCATATTCCATATAACAGTATTAGCACCAAATTCAAAAAGACAATCATAGTATACATAAACATAGGCTTGTTTCCTGCAAGAGAGAAGCGGTCAACAGTTTTCAATGATGCCGGCAAGACATCATGATGTTCCAAAAATATCAAATCCGTATCGCTGATCAATATTCTTAATCCATAATATGAGTGAGTGTGAGTGATTGAGTGAGTGAGGCGTGCACAACGCCCGTGAGGCGTCCCCAACGCCCGTCTTAACGCATGGACGCACTAACGACGGTGAGTGAGTGAGTGAGTGAGTGAGTGGGATCCGACTGGACTAATGTATCGTCCGTTTTCATCATTTTGCGCATGCGCAGTCTGGCCGTCGTATAGAAAGCAGGCATTTGGGGGATTCGTGGAGGTTTGTTGAGTGGTTGACCATCCCGGGTCAAATGGACCGTGTGAGGTATCAGTGTGAAGCTCTCGTAGGAAAAGTGGAAATTACCTCTCATTTGTGGGGCGCTCACTTCCGGATGTGTGGGGCGCTGCCCTCAGCCAATCAGAAGCGAGTATTTTGACCCGGTGCATTATGGGACATATCCAAGATGGCGGCGTCTGCCTTCTGGTTCAAGATGGCGGCACGTCCGGTGTCGAAAACTGACCATTTTGTCGGAATGTGGTCATCTGGTGTCGAAAACTGGACCTTGTATGGGTCCCGCCTAATTTGGTGTAGAGATGGACCACTATTGGTCCGAATGCGTCCTGTGGGGTGTCATCTTGTAGTTCTCGGGATGCAGACTACGATTTGAGGGATGTTCACGTCATCTATGATGTCTTTGGTGACGCCATCAGTAGGAGTAGTAGGAGTGTCGTGGGAAGTGTCATCTTGCAGTTCTCGTGGTGTAGACTCCATTTGAGGGATGTCCACAGCATCTGTGACGTCATCGGTGACGTCATCAGTACGAGTAGTAGCGAAAGAACATGCTTTTTAATTGGCTCAGTGCCAATTTTTTCCCACGATTTGGACTGACGAGGGACACATGTTCATCCCTATATTTACAGACACTACCACCACCACCACCACACACCACCGCACACCACCACCACCACCAACACCACCACCGGGCGTTGATGGGCGTCAACGCCCGGTGGTGGTGGTGGTAGCTCCCGTGTGGCAGAGCTCTTGGATCGGAGCTCTTGGAGCTCAAAGCTTGTGGAGCTCAGAGCTCGGAAATGACGTCATCGCATGCATGCGCGCGTACCTGTGCTGCACCCGCACCCTGGTGTACCCTATTCCCTACGGGGTATAGGGTACAGGGTGCACCACAGGTACGCGCGCATGCATGCGATGACGTCATTTCCGAGCTCTGAGCTCCACAAGCTTTGAGCTCCAAGAGCTCCGATCCAAGAGCTCTGCCACACGGGAGCTACCACCACCACCACCGGGCGTTGACGCCCGTCAACGCCCGGTGGTGGTGTGCAGTGGTGGTGGTGTGCAGTGGTGTGTGGTGGTGGTAGTGGTGGTGTGTGGTGGTGGTGCTGTGGACATCCCTCAAATGGAGTCTACACCCCGCGAACTGCAAGATGACACTTCCCACGACACATTCGAACCAAGGGTGGTCCATCTCTACACCAAATACCTTCTTTTACTGCCCCAAAATGTCCACTTTGGCTACTACTCCTATTGATGACGTCACCAATGACATCACAGATGACGTGAACATCCCTCAAATCGTAGTCTGCGCCCCGAGAACTACAAGATGACACCCCACAGGACGCATTCGGACCAATAGTGGTCCATCTCTACACCAAATTAGGCCAGACTGCGCATGCGCAAAATGATGAAAACGGACGATACCTTAGTCCAGTCGGATCCCACTCACTCACTCACTCACTCACTCACCGTCGTTAGTGCGTCCATGCGTTAAGACGGGCGTTGGGGACGCCTCACGGGCGTTGTGCACGCCTCACTCACTCACTCACTCACTCACTCACTCACACTCACTCACTCACACGCGCGCATACACTCACACTCACAGGTAATTATACCAGGTAGTTGGATGTAAAAATAGGCCGTTATCTACTCCAAATGCACTCCATCGCACCTCCGAAACCTCCGCTTTCGCTACTACTCTCACTGATGACGTCACAGGTGACGTGGACATCCCTTTAAGTCGTGGTCTACACCCCGAGTGCTACAAAATAACACTTCCCTAGACACATTCGGACCAATAGTGGTCCATATCGGCCTCAAAATGTCTATTTCCATATACGGCTTGCCGGCCCATGCGCAGAATGACGATATTCCTAACACCCATCCACCAAGGCGGATGCGCCCTCACGTATGCATCACATTGATACCTCATTCGACTCAATCAGACCATTAGTGGCCCACCTAAACCCCAAAACGTTCCTTCCAATGCACTTTTCCCACAATTTCCTGTCTGCGCATGCGCAGACTGTTGAAAACAAACAACACACTTGTCCAGGCGGATGCTCCTTCACGAATGCTTCACAAGGATACCTCGTAAGACTCCATCGGTTTACTAGGGGCTCACCTCGACTCCAAAACGTCTATTTCCATACCCTTTTCCCACAATTCCCTGAACACGGACGACACACTAGTCCAGGCGGATGCTGCCTCATGACTGCTTTACATTGATACCTCACTCAACTCCATTGGACCATTAGTGGTCCACCTAGACCCCAAAACGTCTATTTCCATACATTTTGTCTACTGCGCATGCGCAGAATGACGTCAGTTCCACGTCATACTAGTCCAGGCGGATGCCCCCTCACGTATCCTTTACAACGATACCTCACTCGACCCCATCGGACGATTAGGGGCCCACCTCGACCGCAAAATGTCTATTTCCATGCCCTTTTCCCACAATTCCCTGTCTGCGCATGCGCAGAATGTTGACAACGGCCGAGTCACTAGTCCAGGAGGATGCCCCTCACATAGGCTTCACATTGATACCTCATACGACTCCATAGGACCACTAGGGGCTCCCCTAGATCCCAAAACGTCTATTTCCATACCCTTTTCCCACAATTCCCTGTCTGCGCATGCGCAGAATGGTGACAACGCCGAGCCACTAGTCCAGTCAGATGCCCCCTCACATAGGCTTCACATTGATACCTCATACGACTCCATCGGCCCATTAGGGGCTCCCCTAGATCCCAAAACGTCTATTTCCATACCCTTTTCCCACAATTCCCTGTCTGCGCATGCGCAGAATGGTGACAACGCCCGAGCCACCAGTCCAGTCAGATGCCCCCTCACATAGGCTTCACATTGATACCTCATACGACTCTATCGGCCCATTAGGGGCTCCCCTAGATCCCAAAACGTCTATTTCCATACCCTTTGTCCGCCGCGCATGTGCAGAATGACGATATTTCAACCCCACACCCAGCCCATCAGATGCCCCTTCACGAATGCTTCACTTTGATACCTCACTCGACCCAATCGGACCATGCAGCGTATTTGATGTCTGGGGACTACTTTTTCTCCGCGGAGGCTTTCTCCCCTGACCGCATCACCACCAGACATGACCGCATCACCGCGGAGGAATACAAAGATCACGTGACCTTGTATCCGAGTTCAACAGAATCAACCTCCCCTCAGCGCATGCTCCATTTCGCAGGCTCCAATAACATCCCTGCCTCCAATAGCGGAAGTTGACCTTTACTACGTTGCTATGACGTATAGGGGAAACCAACCAACGCACGGTTCAGTTTGAATCCGACCAAACGACTCCTTTAGTGTTGCACATGAGCGAACTACTTTTCATATGCTCTGCCCAGATAAACAGGGAAAATTATCTCCAGATAATTCTTTTTAACGCTAGGTCAACGGAGGTATTATGCAGACTTGAAAAGTAATCAAAATTTTCGTTAAACATCTATTTTACTATATATGATGTCACTTCCGGCGATGTGCGCGAAGGCCCCGAATCCGGTCCAAAAATCTGACTGGTGGCTGGGGTGTTATTAGACCCCCAGCGAGGTGGTTGCAACAGAATAAGCCGCTGCCACATTGGTAAAGTTTTTTACCAAATTCAAGATGGCGACCAAACTCTGGCAGAGGTCACTTTCCAATCTCCAGCGGCAACGCCTCAAGTTTAAGTGCAAAGAGGTCAATGTTACCTTTTTTGCTTGTATACTACTACTATCGTGCCAACATCAGTGGACGAATTTTTTCAACAAAGGGGAGAAAGGATGTCAAAGTTCACCCGATTTGAGTAGTGCAATAGAATAGAAATAATGTTTTCATAGGCGCGCTCAATGTGTATTTTACGCACAGTTATTTCTTAAATCTCCGACGGATAAACCATGCACGTGTGGCTCGCCGAAGAAGGGAATAACCGTGGACCAAGCATTTAAAGTAGTCTGAACTTCCTCTAAACCTTTTTTTTTGGTAAAAAATTCAATCCGCGTTCTACAACACTTACCATACATATAGTTATTAATGGATAATTTCCTTTCATTACCATCTCACTTTTGATAAGATTGGTTTCATTCTCTGTCTGTTACCCGTGATTTTATTTCATTTTTCAAGGAGACCGACCGTTTTCTTCTGATGTGAGAGATTGCAAATTGTACAACGCTAATATCTGAATATACCGAGTCACGCACGAAACTGTCAAGATAACGTGCAACACACGCTTGCACGTGCGCTTACGCTGTTCGTGTCATATATACCAATTTGACCATGTAGTGAAATTATTCTTTAATAAATACTTTTGAGGTAAAAGATGTAGAACTACCGAATGATTTAAACAAAACAAAAGTACGGAGACAATTAAGGGTACCTGCGCAACCGCATGGTTATTTTGGGAAGGAACCAACGTCGATGTCTGAAATAGTGTTGAAAGCGACGTTAAATCATATATTTCACTCACTCACTCACTCACTCGATAAGTTAACCTGTAACCCAGCCAGGACAATTTGTTAGAAATTAACCTCCGACGTGGCGGAGGGGTTAGCGGAGGCTCGGACTAGCATTGCCGCATGACAAATGTATGCCATGATCAGTCATTCGGCAGTAGTTGTGGGAAGAGAAATTCGACGCTCATTTGTTTCGCTGCACAAAGCTGTCAGAACCCCAATAGATATAACAGTTTAAAGCTGCATTACGGAAATAACCTCTGCTAGCGATCCTCATTGACAATGATACTTTCAATCTATATTAATGCAACTTTGGTCAAACACTCATTCCATCATCAAAATTAATTCCAGCGTTTCCACGAGTTGGAATGCATCTCAGTCATTTACTTAATTTGTAACTGTTCATTTGCACATCATGGCGATTCTAAACGTAGAGATTTTGGATTGTCCCCAATCTTGATAAATTAATATCCTATCAATGCTCACCAATCGTATATATGTCGCTATGTAGCCAAGCGACATATCCAAATGGGGGAGCAGATAGAATTTAATTTTAATCAGATTTGATTGTCCCGAGTGGTTACTGTTGATTCAGAGACATGTTACGAAGTATAGCGCCACGATATTGTACTCTATACTGTCGTAGTGTGTTATCACTTTGCGATATTTATGAGCAAATTGGACAAATTTATAGTTTATATGGAAAATCTACCATTAATATATCTATCTGAAGGAAATAAATCTCAACTTTAGAATATATTTCTATTATAAACAACAGGAAATAGATTCGGATTGCGATGGCTCACTCCAACAGTTGAGGTAAATTTGTGCGGGCATGCAACTGTGGCGGCAGCGGCGGTCCTCTTTAAGAAATTGAGTAAGTCAACTTTCGAATCTCTTCAGCTGGGTTTCTTCCTGGTGTCATTGTGTCCAGACACGAACTGCTAATATACCGTAATCGACCGTATAATCGTGCTGTTTTCTGGATAATGTCTCGGAAGGATGGTCACAAGATCTACGACAAATTACCGGTACTTTTGTTCTTCCTTTCAGACAATACATCTGATAAAATTACTTTTGAAACCAAGAGCGGCGAGCTTTTCGTTCGAACTGAGGGAGACTATATATCGATGAACTTTCCCACTGGAGTGACCCAGTCACAGGTTGTACCTTGTTCTCACTTTTCACATATTGCGCATGTCCCTCTCCGCTATGTGTTCCAGAATTTCAGAATAGTACCGGTATTTGAAATGTTAAATTATATTTTTATTTTAGCATAATGATAGTCTCTCTGTATGTTGCCAACTCATTTAAACATTTAAAAAAGCGTTTCATAGCATTTCTGACCTCGGCCCACAGCTGATTTGGTTGTTATGTATATAAAAAGGGGTCTTTCGATTATTGACACGGAAATTCTTATCGGACGATGGCTGCCTTTGACCTGAGTAATGAGTAGGTCAAAAGAGCTGATTTCCATTTTTATTACTACTAATATCTTAATATGACGCATATGCTGATCACATCTTTGACTTGTTAAATTCCTCATTTCTTATTGCAGGAACAAAAACAGTGGAATAAGATCATCAAGGTATAGTCCTATAATTTATTTATGTTTATGAACACATCGTCATTCCTTTAAATTTTAAGTAACCAATTACAAGATATATTAAATTTAATATATGGCAAATTGAAGTGGTTAGTAGTGGATAAAAGATATTCTCAGTCCAAAAGGAGGACGAGGAGCAGGATGCATGATGCACGGAGGACAAAAGGATGGAAGGAAGCTGCACCGTGCAGTAGACCATGAATGTCACCCTGACGGCACAGACTAGTCGTATCTGATGACTTCTATTGTGACGCAGTAGATCGTGAGTGTAATGGATCAAGCATTACATAATTTCCTTTTGTCCCCCGCCGCAATGCGGCCGGGGGGCTTTAAAATGGTTCTTGCTTCTATGTGTCCGTGGATGTCCGTGCATGTCCGTGGATGTCCGTGCATGTCTGTTCGAATGATTACTTCCTAACGCTTTGTTGGATTCTTCCGAAATTCGGCATACGCATTCCTTGCGACAAGACGCCAGTTGGTATCGCATTTCAGCAACATCTGCCTGAAGGTTGCGCCACTGGGTCAAAATGGATCTTGCTTCTTTGTGTCCGTGGATGTCAGATACAAGCGATAACTTCCAAACGCTTTGTTGGATTCTTCCGAAATTCGGCATACGCATTCCTTGTGAGAAGACGCGGTTGCGTACTGGATTTCAGTAACATTTGCCTGGAGGTGGCGCCACTGAGTTTCGTTTCTTCGTGTCCGTTCCAGTTAAAATGGGTCTTGCTCTCTTTGTGTCTGTGGATGTGTAAATTCTTCACAGGCGATAACTTCCAAAAGCTTTGTCGGATTCCTTCGAAATTTAGCATATACACTCCTTGTGACCAGACATGGGTTGTTATTGCGTTTCAGCAAGATCCACCTGAAGGTGGCGCCACTGGGTCTTGTTCCAATCTTCTGTGCATGTCCGTGGGTTCCATTCAAATTCTTCACAAGCGATAACTTCCAAATGCTTTGTCTAATAATTAGGCATCCCTAAATGCGTTTGTCATTTTTGCTTCTTTCTTCCGCTTCTCACTGTTAGTTTTGAATTTCATGTCGCCTTAAATGAAGAACAACATTTCCTTCAATTTTGCTATGAAATCATTCTATTCCACATCATATGATTTACCTTAAAGCTTTTGCATGAACCATATTTTATTTCAGAAGTATAATATGAAATACCGAACGGGGGGGGGGGTTGAATTTCGTGTCATCTTAAATGAAGGACAACCTTTCCTTCAATTTTGCTATCAAATAATTGTATCTCACATCATATGATTTACCCTAAAGCTTCTGCAGGAACCATTTGTGTCCACACGTGTAACTTACTATATTAATTACAACTGAGTTTCTAAAGTTTGGGTGCACACTGTGCATATGATCAATTTCCTGAATTGAATTCCACCTTGTGGTTTTTCGAACTGACAGATGACATGCAGTTGTCAGTGTGGTTGTTTCATGTACAAGGAGCTTTCTATGGCTTTCATGTCAGCACACCTACCACTACCCTCAAGAAGAGCATGTCCCCATCCCCAGGGCGCCGAGCCGCAATTTATGTGTTGTCTGCAATATTGGGGTAATTGCAACCCCAAAATGTTTCAATTTATCAGGCACAGACCCATGTTTTTGTATTTGGTAAATATGTCCCTTGTCTATAGATCTTGCTTGGAATTGTTTTCCGTGCCAATTCGCTTCTGGGTGGCGCCACCTCGGGCCAAGTTAAAATTGCATCTCCAGACAATAACTTTTGAAAACCTTAAGGATTCTTTCCAAATTTGGTGTGGTGGTACCTTGCCTAAGATCTGGCTTGAGAATGTTTTTCATGTTGATAGGGGGACCACCTGAAAGCTAAGTTAAGTGTTTCCAGAGAATAACTTTTGAAAACCTGAACCGATTCCTTTCAAATTTGGTGTGTAGGTACCTCGCCTCAATTTCTCGTTTGGCATTCTTTTTCATGCCGATCCACATATAGGTGGTGCCACCTCGGGGGCAAATTTAAAATTATGTTTCCGGACAATAACTTTTTAATACTTGAATGAATTCTTTCCAAGTTATACATGTACCTTACCTGAAGGTTTCACTTCGTATTGTTTTTCTTGTCGATCTGCTCATAGGTGGCGCCACCTGTAGGCCAAGTTAACATTTTCTATTTCCAATGTCAAGGGATCTTGCCTCAAGATCTCGGTTGGGATTATTTTTTATGCCTATCTGCCTACACATGGCGCTACCTGAGGGCCAAAGTAAAATTGCATTTCCGGACAGTAACTGTTGGACCGTAATGGATTCTTTTAAATTTGGTATGTGGGTACCTACCCTCAAGGCATCTTATGGGGCCATGTTAATGATGTTTTTCCTAAGTTTTACGTTTTTACTTTCTTCACAAATAATGAATGTTTCCTTTACTAAAGATGCAAAAGGCATGGCTCCAATCGTATTCGATCGACTGTATCTAGTTTCTTCAATATTTGGCATATGCATTCCTTGTGACAAGATGTTGATTGGTATTGCGTTTCAGGATCTGCCTGTAGGTGGCGCCACTAGGATTCTTTCCGTTCTTTTGTGCTGCAAGCAATAACTTTGAAACGGTTTGAACTGTTGCTCGAAATTTGGTTTCCGGGCAATAACTTGAGAACTGCTCATCAAATTCTTCCCAAATTAGGCATGCATACATTGTACCTTGCCATGAGATGTTGCTTGGGATTGCGTTATCCACTTCTGCTCAGAAAGTGACGCCACCTGATGACAAAATCTGAAATTTGTTTTTGGCCAATAACTTGAGAACTGCATGCTCATCGGATTCTTCTCAAATTTAGCATGCATGTACCATGCCAGGAGATGCTGAATGGGATTGCCTTTCACTCACTTGCACTTACAGGTGGCGCCACATGGTGACAAAATCCCAAATTTGTCTTCGGGTAATACCATGACCTAAGATGTCGCGTGAGATTGAATTTCGCCTACTTGCGCCTATAGGTGGCGCCACCAGGTGTTAAAATCAAAATTTGTTTTCAGCCATTAACTTGAGAACTGCTCATCGGAATCTCCTCAAATTTAGCATGCATGTATCATGCCAGGAGAGTTGCGTGGGATTGCCTCTCGCTCACTTTTACTTACAGGTGGTGCCACCTGGTGGCGAAATACCAGATTTGTTTCCGGGTAATATCTTGAGAACCGCTCGTCAGATTCTTCTTAAATCTGGTATGAATATATCATGACATATGATGTCGCTTGGGATTGCGTTTTGCCCACTTGTGCTTACAGGTAGCACCACCTCGTGTCAAATCTAAATTTGATTTCGCTCATCAGATTTTTCTCCAATTTGGTATGCAGATACCATGCCATGATGTGTCCCTTGGGATTGTATTTCACCTGCTTCTGCATACTGGTGGCGACACCTGGTGGAAAAATCTGAAATTTGTTTCTGGCAATAATTTGACAACTGCTCATCGGATTCTTCTCAAATTTGGTATTCATATGCCATAAGATGTCACTTGCGATTGTGTTCCGCACACTTGTGTATACAAATCTAAATTTGGTCTCCGGGCAATAACCCCTTTTCAGATTCTTCCCAAAGTTCGTATGCTGATACACCATGTCATGAGATGATCCTTGGGATTGCATTTCGCCCACTTGCACCTACAGGTGGCGATACCTGGTGGCAAATTTAAAATTTGGTTTCCAGACAATAAGTTGAGGATGCATTCAGCTTCTCGTCAAATTTGGTTTGCAGATAATATGCCTTGAGATGTCACTTGGGGTCGCTTCTGGGTTACATAATTTCCATGCTTCACTGCATGGAAACTATATTACAGAAGCAAAAAAGCGTTCAGTCGACCGTTCTGAGTTGATTTTAAAACTTGGGAAGGCAGAAAGCCCCTACCACATCCAATGCCTATGAAGTAGCAGTTGCCTCCCTCATGTATATCCCCCGAGACCAACAATGCTAAAAAATATTGCTGCCATTTCGGCGGGGGAGTTAGCATCCTCTGGCTGCTTGTCATCATAAAAACTTGTTTTTGACGTATAGATCCGACATGTTTGATTGCGTGACTATGATTCATAAAGAATCGACTGCCATATTTGATCACTTGAAACATATGAGTTACATGAATTCTATTAGGAGGATGAGAATAAAGGAAGGTAACTTGATATTAAGCCTATAACGCGCATGCGCGATATAGCTGTATCATAGCCACTCTATGAAAATACAATCGACCATCTCACATGTCGGTGACCGCGATACAGATCCAATCAGTTGGAATCATGATGACGTCACCAAACCAGAAGCTCATATATTTAGTACCATAGTTGGAAGAGTCAAACCTATTCCATCCATTTCTTACAGGCATCAATCTTAATAAATTAATATCCTATCAATGCTCCCCAATCGTACATGTCGCTATATAGGCGACAGTATCCAAATGGGGAGCAGACAGGATTTAATTTTAATTAGATTGCACAGGCATATAGATGCATGCTATATATGTAAACGAAGACACAAATAGATGGAAATACAACAGGGGATCCTATTACAGTATCGATTATACGGCTATGCCTACATTCATGGTAAAGAAATAAAATTGAACTTGATATACAACATTGATTTTCCTCTTGCTCCTCCCCGTAAAATTTCATGTATTTTTTATAAATGAATCAATCCATCTTAAATATTTGCATTCACGGTCTACTGCACCCTGCCCCTATTCCTACATGTACCCCTTCCTCCTGGCAAACTGCACCATCCACCGCCTCCCGGGCTGAGTCTCCCTTTTTCCACTACTGTAGGGTCGTAAATAAGGTCGCATATTACCTACTGTCTACTTTCTCAGTAATAATTCATATCATGTTACAAATTCATATTTTCGGTTTAAAACATTTTCATTCGCTTCAAGTCTTGAAACAAAAGAGGCCAAGAAGATAACAATTTATTCGAAGTACCTCATTAAGGCCGAAATGTTGAATGTATGCAGGATGCTTTGATTCATGAATTTACCATAGGCTCACGGTAACCTCATTGCGATGGTATAAAGTCCGGAAGCATTATCTTCTGTTCCATTCCGCTGTGGCTCTGTTCCATTCCGCTGTGGCGAATAGTGCACCCGCATCCCAGGTAGGGTTAATACACACGAAACTAGTGTGTACGAAACGAACGCAATGTGTACACAAAACTTATCATGCACGGAAGAGTGTACCTTGTATACACAATAGTATGTACCCATTCATACATACTTTGTGTACTTTTCATCAAAATGATGCAGAAAGTACGCATCGATGTGTACAAGACGCACACAAAAGTGTGTATGAAAGGTACACACCATGGTTTTCGGAAGGTATAGTGCTTCCTCTGACTTCCTATTACTATGAGTCATATGGTTGCTTTTTTAGTCGCCAGACGTCGTCAATTTTTCCCACCTCTTGCATATCGCTCCAATCTCCGATAGGTGCTGTTCTCAGATCCCGCAGTTGTGGAGGAAGTGGAGATTTGCCCCGTCTTGAGATACCTCGTCATACGTATTAAAGACGGATGGACAAGGTATGTTGAAATTTTAGATGTTAAATTAGGTTTCTTTTCAATGTATAGGTATTCAAAATATGAACGAATGATATCGGTACATCATAGAAAGCATTTAAGGTACCAAAAAACAGGAGCTGAGAATCGAAAAAAATTAAACAAGCTGCATAGACTCTTCATTTAATTGACAAAGAATACATTAGATTTGAGGAGTGATGTGGATTACCGTGATTTATGTAAATGATCGAGGCAAATGTTAATTTCCGGTATTTATTCAACTAGGCTAGATCACCTATATATTTAACCTACTGACAAAATTATTTAGGATATTACATTTCTGGTGCTTTCTAGGGTTGTCTGTTGCGAACAGGTCGAAATACATGCCGAGTGACTGATTTCCAGAACTAATTAAACAGTATACATTCTGTGTGAATATTTTTGCTTGTCGATATTTTCCCTTCATTCTTGGATAACTAGAGATGAATTCGAAAAGTGGCAACCTCCGCTTGCAAGCCTCGAATCAGCAGCTAAGCCCGGGGAATTGGTTGGAGTTATAGTCACGACCAAAGGGACTGCAGAACGTGGATATGTGGATTCCCATAAGAAAGCCTACGATTTCGTGTCTCGTTTCTTCGCCCCATGGGCAGGGATATTGGAGGATCCTGTCACAGGTAGATCAGTGTTTGGAGAATATTTCTATAAGGATTTGATCAAATCAGTACAACAGGTTTTACTGATGGCAATATTACCCAGGACAATCATTTCGTAATTTCTCAAAATACATATATACTCATGAAAGTAGTGCGGGTGATACTACAGCGAAATATGCATGAGTTCTCATTGGTATTCATTAGCTCATGAATATTCACGAATGATGAGACGTTATCGCCGGTGAACCAATCAGAATATGGTAAGGCTATAACAAACGTGGACATGGTACGCTTTCCTATTAATGAGGGAAACGCATTCTTAAGAAATATAATTAATTATCTTCATTTATAATTCTAACAAATAACCCTTGCTATTGCGGAAATATTATTATGTGTATAGTTTAATTTATTGCTTCAGTATCAGTCATGTGTGGTGTGTATACATGTTATGTTTTGTGTACAGGTTCGGCACATACAGTTCTACCATACTTTTGGTCCTCGAGACTTGGAAAAACAGAATTTTACGGTAGGTGGACACACAATCTTTAGGATTTGTTACGATTCTGTTGTATTTCAATCAATGTAGTCATTTAAGGTACCAATGGAATAATAATAATAATGAAATGCTATTTGGGCTGATCGAAATATCACCGATAACTAAAATGGTAGAAAAGAGAGAAATATATGTAAAGAGACGCAGCTGAGAATTCCGACGACGTATGTCCGGCGACAGACAAGCGCGATAAATATAAATATTTATATAAACTGGATATAAAAAAATCTATGGTTTTCTTCTAAACGGAACCGACATGAGTTATCAGCCAGTTCGTTCCACCAATCCGGTGCGAGGTATGAATTTTGACTGGTCTGAATTTCATCCCCGATCAAACTACCGTTGATGTCGCGCTGAAACCAACATGGGGTGTCAAAGAAAACACCGCAGTCTTCGGAAAAACGCTGACTTGGTTGAAATTCATGAGATTGCATAGAGGGGAAACGACCCGAAATCACATTCTGCCAGAGAACTCATTCTAATTACCAAAACTGTCCAGATAAATCCTCTTGGATTTGTTGGCATCATTGAGAACTGTTGACCGCTTCGCTCTTGCGGGAAACTAGCCTAGTTTTATGTATACCACGATTTATTCTTTCAATTTGGTGCTAATGCTATTATATGAATTAGGTCTTTGGATTATGGACGCGAAAATTCTTTAATAGACGACGGCTGAATATTGAATGACGGACTAGACGCTTGTATTAGGATTTACCTGAACTCATGAAGATGAAAAACATGAATCACGTTTGTCACCGAGAAATGGAGAAAGCGGTCGATACAAGAGTCTAAAACAAATTGTCATTGCTCAGCAGATGTCTCAGCTAATTGTGTAAAATGAGGAAACACAAAGTAAAAATGATAGGTTGATGTATATTTTGTAGTTGCATAGTAAATGTTAAGTGGACTGACCCATGCTCCATTTGATAACTCAGAAAACATAGGGGAAAGCCCTAGTTTTGCAGGATATTCATGAAAAAGTCATATAAATATTATTCAACTTTCTCTTATATTCCAACTGTTTGAAGATAATCACAATATCTATCAAAATGTATTAATTGGAATGGATGTTGCTGCGCAAAATTCTCGGCTAGAAGACTTTCAACCCTATACCTGACCGGGGGAAGGGGGCACCCCCCCGTCCTGTTGTTTTTTTCTCCTATCTCCGGAACGACTGAAAATTGAGAGCTGAAACTCCGTGACTTTTTAGACTATCATATTGGGGTCATTTTGGGCCTATCTGCATGACCCCCCGAGCAGAAGATCATGGGTAAATTCAAAATGGCGGCCATGTGGGGTACCAGAAAAGTGATGTTTTCGTCATATTTCTTCAAAATTTTTACTTTTCTGTATGAAAAAATGGGTAAAACATATTTTATTTCATATCAGATTATTTTTTACTAATTTATCATGCAGTTTTTGCGAAGGAAAAACCAAAATAAAAAATTCGAAAAATCGTCCAAAAACGCTCTTTTTGAAAATGACGTCACCGTGACGTCATTATGGGGGCCATATTGGATATTTTTACATTTTCTAGTAGAGCTTGACCCAAAGATATAGCGTGGCAAGTTTCAGCCCTCTAGCCTTAGCGTTAGCGAAAATATATAAGGGGGGGGGCACTTTCCGCCCCCCCCCCCCCACCCCCCCCCCCCACTCCAGGCTGCGGTACACCCCAAATCGCCCAGACCAGATAGGGTTAAAGGAAATCACTATCTCTTAACCTGGGAAAGCGAGATAATCTACTATGGAAAACAGGCAAAAAAACAAATGGCCGCCAAAGCCTAGAATCAGAAACGGGATACCTTAAAACCAAACAATGGGAAGATGTTACTGAATGCCTCGGGCATCATAGCATGGGTTCCAGCATAATGCATGTGGGACTTGAATACTCAATGGTCTACTACTATGTTATTCGTAACTAAGTTTAGATACATGTTGTTGTTGTTTTGCAGGACGACAGTGTTCTAACCGTGGGGGAGAGATCCTGATGTCATTGAAGGATGACCGGGTAGAAATCAAAGGGAAAGCTGCCTTTGTCTTGGAGGGTTCTCTTCAACTGTAATCACGCAAAGTCACATCCTTGAGGATAGCACACTCTATCAATTGATCCGCTTGTGTGCTGAAATACATTGGCTGACCGAGACAAAGGTCGGCGCGGTTTTGATCGATTAGTTTTCAAAAGGCAAATTGATTAAACTTTTATTGCATTATTTTGATTTGTTTTGTTTATTACAAGTTTCATGTTTGCCTTTAATAATTAGATGCGGAAATACTGACATTATTTTTAGGGCTTTGGTAGAACCAGTGTCTTGTTTTAAGATTCTGCTGGGATACTGCGAGATTCTGCTGGTAGACGTTTCGTCCCTGATACTTTCCCTCTGTACAAATCCTTGTCATTGTAGTTTAGTGACTTGTAAACATGGTGGAGAATGAAGCTCCTGGTCGGCGTCCTGCCTCAAAGGGCGATATTTGTCTGTGGGATCAAATGGCTTCTTGACAGTACTCTGGATTCGTTTTCCAGCGCCCTTTTAATGTTGCGTTTGTTGCCTATATATACGGTGAGATTCTGCTGGTGGACTGTTTGTCCGCGATACTTGTCCCCATGTACAAATCATTGTGATTATAGTTTTGTGCTTTGTAAACATGGAGGCGAATGAAGCGCTTCTTCGGTGTCGGGCCTCACAGATGTTTGTTCTGAATAAGAACTGACATTCTGTTAATATGGGGTCATACGACTTGTTGTCAATACGAAGGCATTTTTTTCACCACCATTTTAACTTTGCGTTTAATTGCTAGAATAATCTTATGTATCAATTTCAGGGAGAGGCGTTGAGGTAGGCCTTTGCCTGTTCGTCAATCCCCATTTCTTTCCTGAAATAAATATATATTTCAGCCTGTGTATGGAAACTCGAGCTGGAGTCGAATTACGTGGATCAGGACGAAGAGCGCCGTTCTCACGGATATAACAAATATGTTTACATATGGTTTGGTTTGGTTTGATTGGGCACTCCATCGTATTACAATGGGCACAGGTCATACAGAGTATGCCGTGCAACCCGTTCCCCCACACCGCCCTACACATGCTCCCTCCTACCAATGACGCATAGCCATCGGTAATTCCCCACTATATCTTCTTTACATCTGTATCCATATCATCTAATTTTGATCCGGTCCCATACAGAGTATGCCGTGCCACGCGTTCCCCCACACCGCCCTACACATACTCCCTCATGCCAATGACGCATAGCCATCGGTAATTCCGCGTTATATCTTCTTTACATATATATCCATATTATCTAACCTTGATCAGGTCCCCAGTCTTCCCTCTATTTCTCTTAATCATCTCTATATATTCACCAATTATTTCACCCATTTCTCTTTATTTTCCCCAATAAAATACCCCAATATTTCCCGTCATTTTGCCTATTTCCCGAAATCATAAATCCAGTGCCATGGAAATTTCACCCAGTATTTCTCATTTTCCTCAATGCAATATCCCACTATTTTTCCCTTATACAGAGTATGCCGTACAACGCGTTCCCCCACACCGACCTACACATGCTCCCTCATACCAATGACGCATAGCCATCGGTAATTCCCCATTATATCTTCTTTACATCTGTATCCATATCATCTAACCTTGATCAGGTCCCCAGTCTTACCTCTATTTCTCTTAATCATGTCTATATATTCATCAATTATTTCACCCATTTCTCTTCATTTTCCCCAATAAAATACCCCAATACTTCCCGTCATTTTGCCTAATTCCCGAGATCATACATCCCGTGCCATGTAAATATCACCCAGTATTTCTCATTTTCCTCAATGCAATATCCCACTATTTTCCTTTTATTGTGCCTATTCAGCTAATGTCATAACATACAACGCCTTATACACACCTGTGCTTTCCCCAAGTATTTTCACTTGTTATTCTCTATCATATATCCCAGTAAATTCCCTCATTGTGCATATTCCCACTGTTTTCTGTAATCAACTCTCTTAATATTTCCCTTATTTTCCACGATCAAATATGCCCGTATATCCCCTCGTACCCATCCCCTCAGGATACTATAATCCAATGCCATAGCTTTCATCATCCAGCATTCCCAGGATCCAGCCTATGTGCATGTATGTTCCCTTGTGTCACTGGTAAATAATTCCTGATGCTTACTTCTCCCCATCATCTCTGATTCTATTTGAATAATCTTGCCATTTCCCCTGACCCGTATATACCTGATTCACCTAGTCCAACTCTTTTCGTACTTCCCAAACATCCCTAATAAAATCGTTAATGAGACCACTCTCCTGTCTATTCAATGGGTGTGTACCTAATCCAAGTACCTCAGTTAGACATGTATTGTCCCCGTCATCCCAGCTCACTTTCTGCCACTGTATCCCATTCATAATACTCTTTTTGAATAACTTCTTTTTCAGCACCACTCTATCTGCGTTAAATCTGACACATTTTAGTATTATGTGTTTACTATCTTCCACTTCTCCACAAGTTCTACACTTCTTTTCTTCCAAGTCCCTCTTCAGTCTACTTCGAGTTGCCAATGACCCGACTCTAGCTTTTGCCAACCAAGAAAAATCTCCCATCCAGTCAACATAATTCTCACGCTTAGGAAATTCTTTGTTCCCATACACCTGAAGTGAGATCTTACTATTCACACCTTCCCTCCAGCTGTCCTCCCATCCATCCTGAATTTTCAGGAATACTTCTTTTTTCCACTGTTTACTCCCATTTTCTATCATCGATAAATCAATATCATGCCGTCGTCTTATTATATCTAGTTCCCCAAACCATCCTGTGCGTTTGTTTATTCTGATTCCTTCCTTCCACACTACCTTAGCCCATCTGTCCTCATCCATTAAACTAAGCCGTCCATAATAGTTAAGCTTCAATCTGCTAACTTTCTCTTCCATCCTTGTCCATCCAAGCTCCCCATAAATAGCTTCCGTTGCTGTTAGCCTGTTTACCCCTAGGATCCATCTGCCGACCTGGAGCTCCACCAAATTTAGAGCCTCTACCGTTTGCCTATCAAGCTCTACAATTTCCACTCCATATAAAATCCTGGGGATAGCTACTCTCTCCCAAAGTATCCTGGCACACATACTACGATTACAGGAGTTGCTACTTATAGATTTGATCAATCCGAGCATTTGTTTAGCCTTTCTGACCATTGACTGTTTTTGACTGACAAAAATACTTCCCTTCGTCCTCACTTTAACTCCCAAATACTTGGATTCGTCCACCTCTCCTATCTCCATATCATATTCTTCGCCTTCCTTCACATCAATTTTTCCTAGTTTCCATTTAGTATTACCATGTTTAACTTGTCCACTAACCATAACAGCGCTCTTTATGGGACTATACAAGATCTTACGTTCAAAACCAAATATTCCTGCTATGTCAAGTAGAATCTGTAATTCCTTTCTCTTTTCTGCTAGTAACAGAATATCATCTGCGAAGAAGACCCCAGGCATAATTTGTTTTCCTATCTTAATGCCCACCCCTGATGCTAATAACCGCCTCCCTAACTCTGCAAGGTACAAGGCGAATAATAATGGAGACAAAACACAACCTTGTTTCAATCCTTCTTTTAGCTCTATGAACTCTGTCTCAACATCCCCGAAGCCTATCTTGAATTTGACTTCTTCATATAAACTTTTAACTATATTCAAAATCTTGCCACTATAACCTAACCCTTGAAGAACTGCCCATAGTGCTTCTCTCCATACTCTGCATTTTTCTTATGTCTATGAATGCCAAGCAACTGCCCTGGTGTATAGCCCTCCTCTGTTCTAGTACTTGTGTCAATATAAAGAGGTTATCTTGACACATTCTATCCCTCCTAAATCCGGCTTGAACTTCCCCCAGTAAACCCCTGGATTCTACATCTCTCTGAAGTCTGTTACCTAAGATCCTTACAAACACTTTCCCAACATTGCTAGTCACGGTTATCCCCCTGTAATTGTCTAGTAACTTTTTATCTCCTCCCTTATGTAACAGGGTCATCCTAGCTACTTTCCATATCATCGGAATCGTTTCATCGTTCCATATTCTACATAGGAGTATATAGAGACATTCTACTAACCGCTCACCACCCTCTTTCAGAAACTCATTTGGGATGTTATCCATTCCCATAGCTTTTGATCGCTTTAGCTGTTTGATAATCATCTCTAATTCCTCTATTTCAGGTTCAGCTAGAATGGATTCCATCTCTATATGTTCATCGTTCAAACATTTTTTCTCTTCCTGTCTTATATTCTCTAATATAACTTCATCTGCTGCTCTATGTTCATGCTCCCTGCTCACCTCCTCCCATTTTGTTTCCACCATTTCCTTAATATATGCCTTGCTCGTTGTCACCCCTTGAGTTGTTTTTAATGCCCCTGTTACCACCGGCTTATTTCCTTCATTCACAAACCTCCAAAATGTTTTACTCCCTTCCTTACCTTCCCGCTCGATTCTACAAATTAACTCTTGATTACGTATTCTTGTAATCTCACAGGATAGGTCTCTAACCTGTTTTCTTTTCCGTTCATATTCAGTTCTAGCCCTCTCCACTGTCTCTTTCGTTTTACCACTCCCACACAAAAATACTATTTTTAATTCCTGACGAGCTGCACGTCTTTCCAGTCTTGCCCGCCTTAGGTCACTGTTTCCTCGTCCTTTCCCAAATGTACACTTCACCCATTGGATATTCTGTCGTACAGCGTCTATTAACCTTTTGTTAAACATTTCAACCATCATTTCTACCAAACCCTGTTCACCCCCAGTTACCAGTTTCTCTATCTCCGTTTCCCAGTCCAAGAATTCGTATTCAACATTCATCCGAAACTTTTCCCAATTTGTTTCTTCATTGATAACCCATCTATACTGCATCTTTTGTTTCCCATACTCCTTCTGTATGTCTTGTGACATTTTCATCATAACCCAGTTATGGTCACTACCTATATCATAGTTATAATCATCATCCACAACCATGAATTCGACATTTCCCAACTCCTGTTCACTTATCAGAATATAATCTACCACTGTTTTCAATTCTCCACTCTCCCTTGTCCAAATCCCTGAACATTTGTTGGATCTATTTACAATGTATAGCTCCTGACTTGCTTCGAGGTCCAATATTCTTTTCCCATTCAAATTCTTACCTGCTTTGTTACCCGGAATCCCCTCTCCCACTTTGTTCCCTATATGTCCATTCAAATCACCCAACAAAATGATACTATACCCCATTTCTTCCAACCTTGCAATTTGTGCTGTTACTAAATCATAGAGTCGGTCATTCCAAGATCTCTCCACATCTTGCTGTGCTGCATACATCACTCCCACTGCATATTTCCCACCAAAATCCCCGGATACCCACAGTATTTCATTGATAATTTCACCCCATTCCTCTCCTTCCTTGCTTAACCCCATATCTTCCATCGTTATCTCATACCCCTGTCTTTTCTTTTTTACCGCCACTGCTACACCACCCCCTCGCTTATCCCCCTTCGTCCTTCTGCCCTCAAATAACCTGTACCCCGCCATTAACCCATCCAGTTTCGCTGACCCTTTACACAAGCGGGTTTCAGCCACGCCGACTACATCTAGATGTGCAGTCTCTACAATCTCACATACTTCTCCTAATTTCCCATATAAACCTGCTACCTGATCAATCTTCCCGATCCCATTTATGTTCACAAAACCCATTGTCCAGCATGTCTTAGATTTCCTCGTCCGGGCCCTTCTTGTTCTACCATACCTCTTTTTTCTGATCTTACTCCTCTCCCCACCCTTCCTCCCAGGGCCCTGATCTAGTTTAAATGCACCTTGGATGTTGTTTCCAATTTAATTGCACAAGCCAGCTCCCTGACAAAATAAACCAGTCCATCCCCACATACATCTAAGTGTAATCCATCCTTAAATCTCCCTCTCTCTCTGACAGGACTTCCATCTTTCCAAAAGTTCCTATGTTCACAGAAACCCCATCCCATTTCTTTCGCTGCAATTTCTAAGTCAGCATTCAACTGACTTATCAAACAATTGGTGGCGTCCCCATCCCGCGTTCTCGGCAGTATCCCTGATATTACTCTTGGTAATTCCCCATATAATTCCTCGGCCAGTTTCATTAACTCCCATGTTTCTCTCGTTATATATTCTTTTGCTACTGTCCCATTTTTGACATAGTTTGTCCCAGCATGAAACACTAGACAAGATAACTCATCCTCTCCCACTAACTCATCCACTAACTGTTGGAGGTTCGCACGTATCTGTTCAACATTGAACCCAGACAAGCTGTTCACCCGTACACTGCAGCCATTTCCAAGCATAGCTTGTAGCCCCTGTTGTATTGGTCGCACAATAGAATCCCCTACTACAGCCCCCACCTTACATCTTGTATTTTCTTCCCTTGAGTGCATATGCATACCCATTTCCTGTGCATACAAAATTCGTCCAATATCGTGCCCCTCCTGGTTCCCTACTTCATCTCCAACCTGGCATATGTGTATACTTCCATCTATATTTGAGATCTCCACCCCTCTTTCTACTCCTGTGACATCGTTCTCCATATTTCTGATGTTCGTCATCGGTTCCCCTCTGTCGTCCTCGTGTATAACTATTCCATCCCTCTCTCTCTCTGCTTTTTCCACCTTTCCTCTCTTGTCTTTCTTCTCCCCCTCGTCTGTTTCCCTAGACACCCGTATATCTCTACTAACCTCACATACATCTGGGACATTAATCCCCCAAGACTGTGCCAAATGATTTGGGCTAGTTTGTTTATGCATATCTTCATTACCTCTAATACCTCTAATCTCCATTGTACTTGTCCCTAGCTCCGGTGTAGCCTTGTTCCATACTACGTGAGAACAACGCTACGGCTGCAAGCCAGTCACCAGATCGAGTTGTTGGGAAATTGCCGTACGGGCAATATTTGCCGAACCAATTGACCATAACCAATAAAATAATTCGATTCTATGTCCACTTACCTTTCATAAAAATCCTTGTTTATGAGTGACCGTCCGTTTTTAGCTTGGCAAGAGATCGAAACTCGGACGATCGGACGAGGGGGGGTAAAACTGTCCACATCGCCGCCATCTTTACATCGATAAGTTTTACATGGACAGTATAACCCCCTCGTCCGAGTTTCGATCTCTTGCCAAGCTAAAAACGGACGGTCACTCATAAACAAGGATTTTTATGAAAGGTAAGTGGACATAGAATCGAATTATTTTATTGGTTATGGTCAATTGGTCTGGCAAATATTGCCCGTACGGCAATTTCCCAACAACTCGATCTGGTGACTGGCTTGCAGCCGTAGCGTTGTTCTCACGTAGTATGGAACAAGGCTACACCGGAGCTAACTTGTCCCCATTTCTCTTATTCTGTTTGGTTCTCATCAATTCTTTCCCTCACCCTATCTACAATATTCTGTCCAGTGAGTTCTTGCATTATTTCCATTAGTGCTTCTGTCAGCAAATGTGATTTTTTCTCCTTTTTCTTAAGTTCTTTTATCTCGTCTTCCATGCATGTTACTCGACATTTGAAACAGATCATCTCCCACTCGCCCGCCCGTTCCAATAATGCTTCTTCACCTATCATATCCATATCTGATCCACACACTGCGCATGAAATTCCTGAAAGTTCTGTATCAGGCCCTGCCTGTATTAACCCCTGCATTATGTTTGCACATCCATCTTCCATTTCCTCCAACCATCTAGTATCAGAATCTGTATCTATCTTCTCATAATCCATTCTTACTTTTGTTCTTACAGTTCAATATAAGAAAGACTTCTGGCTTGGTTTGTGCTTTTTAAGATAGTATACCAGTATACCTTTCAACCTAAACTGTAGCCAGCCGGGCTAAATCTACACCCAGATGACCTTAAGATGAAATGTTCTGTTTAATGACCAACTCTGTGTCCAGTCCAGGACACTAATTCGCAGCAGATTGTGAGGACAGATTTATTGCTTCAGTAGCCTGTTGATCATGTTAATGGGGAAAGCAGATATACACGCTGGGGGCCAAACCACTGGTCCACCCCTGGAAATCTTATCTCAAAGGGTTTTGTCTCTTGTGATGTGAACTGAACTTTTCACTCAAGATGTAAGAGGCACCAGTTTGACCATAAAATCACTCCCACGTTTTAACGACTTGCTCCTCTTGGAGCAAATCAAAGTATCAGCCCTTTCAATATGTGAAGGTCCACATTTCCCAAATTCCTACCAGATAATCTACTCAGTCAATATACCTTCACCTCGAGGATGAAACAATTTATACAGTATCTATACAATTTGATTCCTATTCTAATCTTCTAATTCTTAGATATGCAACCTTTGATGCCTTGTGAGCACCATAAATTAATGTAATCAATATCCCTATTTATCAGGCCCTATTGATTTTTTTGTTTTTTTTTGTTTTAAATTCTGATTTACCTAACTTGCAAACACTACCTCCCGCTAACAATTCTTTGTATCTGATACTAGGATATATCCACTAAATCAGAATATGCAAAGTAAAATAATGTCCGTAGATCTTGAAAAGACCAATACCAACAAAATATATTAACGCCTACATGGTCTGTTGCTGACTGTTGGGATGTGAATCCTGTACATCGGCGACGAGGCTGCGTGTGGATGAAAGTTACATTTTCACTGATTTGTACTAATGTCTATTAATAGAAAACAGATGCCTTGAATTCCAGACAAATATATCAAAGATAGAAACGCTCTGTAGCCGTGCCGGTTAAAAACCTGGCATTTTAGAATTGTATATGACCACATAAGAAACTAGACCTGGAAAGATGCCACAGACTCGTCTCCAAGGTATTAGAACAGACATTTAGAAGTTACTTTCATCATTGTCGTGGGCTGAAAACCGGATACGAATCAGATAAACACACTCTTTACTGTGCGAAGCGGGATATGGGACCGGGACCAATGAGCAATTCTCCGAGAAAATTGACGAGTACCCTCCTCGTTTCTCCAGCCGGTATACCTGTGACCTCCTAACATGGAACATGCTGTTTAGATTTATGTGACATTATTCAACGTGTATAGAAGTACCAACAGAATCAAAAGAATCGAATAACTAAACTCCAGAGTAAAGTCCGTCATTCAATATTCATCCGCAGCCCATTTAAGAATTTCCGCGGCATAGAAAAGTATAGTCCTTCTGTAGAAAGAATGGTGATTGATATAATTTGTGCAATAGCAAAAGAAATGGTCCATTTATATGTGATTGTATATTCTATTGGCTGTATTAGGTGTTGCTTCTTAAGCTCCTAGGTCGCTCGATATAAAACCGGCAAATTTGCTTCTCGTAAAGCGCGGGAGTAACGATGTATTATTGTACTCCCTCAATACAACAGTTGTCGGTTGGATTAGTTTGCATTGAAACATCCTCGTGCTTCATTTGGATGGCTGTCAGTGAGATGAATGGATGTTTTCTGGTTGTTGAGCCCCGGTTAGGAATACTTTGACCCTGAGGACAAATCAAGAGCTTCCTATGGTTGGCCATCCCTGCCAGAATTCGTCATTTAGAGGCTGCCTCTAAATAATATATACCATGGTATAAAATGCCAAGCCTGCCATAATTCGTATTTAGAGGCTGCCTCTAATTATTTTGTACCATGGTATAAAATGCCGAGCCTGCCATAATTCCTATTTAGAGGATGCCTCTAAATCGCCAAGCCTGCCACAATTCGTATTTAGAGGCTGCCTGTAAATAATATATACCATGGTATAAAATGCCGAGCCTGCCATAATTCGTATTTAGAGGCTGCCTCTAATTATTTTGTACCATGGTATAAAATCGCCAAGCCTGCCATAATTCCTATTTAGAGGATGCCTCTAATTCATTTTAGCCGTAAACAACTCGATGTCATATCAAGAATATTAAATTTGACCAATGAGTAAACTTGTAACAAGCGTAGAGATATGGCACCAAATTTGTGAAAGCGCATATCATTGGTGGAAGTAATAAGAAGGCGAAAATTTACGACTTACGGCTAAAATGAATTAGAGGCATCCTCTAAATACGAATTATGGCAGGCTCGGCATTTTATACCATGGTACAAAATAATTAGAGGCAGCCTCTAAATACGAATTGTGGCAGGCTTGGCGATTTAGAGGCATCCTCTAAATAGGAATTATGGCAGGCTTGGCATTTTATACCATGGTACAAAATAATTAGAGGCAGCCTCTAAATACGAATTATGGCAGGCTTGGCATTTTATACCATGGTATATATTATTTAGAGGCAGCCTCTAAATGACGAATTCTGGCAGGGATGGCCAACCATAGCTTCCCGAATAGTAGCCCAACAACTTGATTGATGACTCACGCTGTGTCCTCTAAGAACGGGGTCTAAAACCCCGGAGAAGAGATTGGTAACAACATGTAATTATCGACATCTCTACCAGATTAATTTTCCACTAACGTTATTAATGGACTCTGGAAGAAGAGGGTCAGAAACACCAAGATAAAATATAAATCTCAATCACAGTGGGGTCTGCTTGGACGGAAAGATACCTATTTTTTGCAATCTCTCTCTGGGACCCAGTAATACATTTCGTATAATTGATATAAATTGCGGCAACTTTGAAAAGAATTCATTGTTCATCTCATTGTGCTCGATTCGGTCCGTCTTATGTACAATAGATGATAACCGTGAAGGTCCTTGTAGCATTTCCGTTGTGTTTTTTCGATTATTTATCAAAATTATTTGGGAAAAAGGAAGGTCAATAAAAATGTGTCGACATTTTCTTGTACTTTACGTCAATTCGAACGAACCACAGGCACCAACCACCTCACTGGTGCATGATAATATCCCAGCCACCAGTCAGATAATTGGACAGGATTCCCGTCCGAGCAGCTCACCACCGGAAGTGGCAATATATATAGTAAGATCGATGTTTGTCGAACATTCCGATTACTTTTCAATGCTGCATAATACATCTGTGGATCTTGTGTGTTAAAAAGAATGATCCATACATTATTTTCCTCGTATGAACGTATGAAAGGTCGGATTCAAACTTAACCGTGTGGGCGTGGGTTTTTTTCTATACGCCATAGCACGTAGAGGTCATCTTCCGTTATTGGTGGCAGGGTCATGATGGAGTGAGCCTGTGAAATTGAGAACGCCCTGACCACGCACAACAACAGCGCAACGAAATGGCGTTTTATCTTACGAAATTTCAAAATATGGTAGTTTATCAAACATACTGATAATACCTAGGGAAACGTGAAATTCTTTCGCATTGACCTACTTTCTGGTTGTGGGTAAAGGTCACGAGATGATCACATCACTTCCGGGTTCCCTCAGTTTCCTTCGCTCCGGGAGGTGGGTTGTGGGATCCCGAGTGCATGCAAAACTCGGATTCGGACCCCCCCCGAAATCTGAAAAAAAGAAGAAAAATATCGGAAAACGGAGACTATGAGACAGATTTGTAGGGCAAAATGTAGCTTCCGTTGAAGCTTGGTTTGGTCAAACTGGGATAAACACTTGCGATCTTTGACGTCATTTTGCGCATGTGCAGTCGGTGTGTAGTATGGAGTAGTATGCAAAATGCATTATGTTGTTGGAGTTTTTTGTGGAAATTTTGTGGGAACTTTTGGGTATGGTGGGCCATCCAGGATCCTAATGTGTCGTGCGTGATGTCTTATGTCTCTCATGGAGTAAAGTCGAACCGGTATGCTGTCCACATTCATCGACAGTCGAGGAGTATTTCCAGTGCGCTTGGGAGTGCTTGGGCGAGAGATGGGTACGGTGGTATAGAATTGAAGCTCGCGTTTGCATAGAATACAATTTGATGAAAGAAAGAGAGATCAACAACAACAACAGGGACTGTGTGTTACATTCCCTCCATCCCATCATACCCAAGCTGGGAAAGCCGCTTTCGTGTGTTTACGTAACATTTTGGTGTAGGCCTAGCGCTCTTTTCCGTGCATCGTCGGCCAAGTTTGCTCTTGTCCAATCGGAAGCCCCCATTTGACAAATCGTCCTTATCAAGGGCTACTTCGGCCATGTTCGCTCTTGTCCGTGTTCATTGTCCGTTCGCTCTGACCGCCTTAAGCGTCTTCGGACAGGCCGGATTTCTCTACCGACTACATGTCCTGGAACAGCTGTTTACGCATTTTTATCACATTGAACAGAGCGTCAGTGGGTGGTAACTCCATGTCATCTTCCAGGTGACGCTTGGTTTTCATTATGGTTCTGTGCTTGGGATCGCACTTCATTTCAAGCGGCAGCAGGCTATACTGTTCATAGCTGGCTATGGATGTTGTTCTGATGTGAGGGCACATGAGGATGCATGGAAACCTGAGTGATGCAGACGAAAGGAAACCCACCTATTGGGATCGTATTGTAACAGGGGCTATTCAGGCGGATAACATACAACAGGCGTACATCCACATGCGCCCTCACATCATGGCGATCTATGAAACTTATAGCCTGGTGTCGAATGAAACTAAGCGTTATCTCGGGCACCAAACCATCGTGGAAACCAAGCCGCATTTGGAAGAGGACTAGGGTTACCACCTACTGAGCTACTCAGTAATGCGGACAAAAGGCGTACGCAGCTGTTCCAGGACATGTTCCATTACCGTATCCCGATCTACCCTAAGATGCTTAGGTTGGTCCAGAGCGAACGGACGATAAGACGGACAACAGCGAACATGGCTATTTACAGTGACGGTTTATCAAATGGGGACTTCTGACTGGGCAAGGGCACATTTGCGCAGGGGTACAATTTCTTGCTCGGGTACTGGAAGGTGAGTAGTATGGTTTAACGTCATTTTCAACCTTGTTCCAGTCATATCACGATGGTGCCTACATGTGCCAGAACACGAGGGTGCTCACAGTTCGTATTCTCCTGGACACTGATCAGCCCAGTAAGTACAGCACACGGTCACTCATCCAAGTATTGGCCGAGTTTAACGTTGCTTAACTTCGCTGATCTCACGAGAACCGGTACTCTGAAATATGGTGTAAAGTATAGCTTCAGCTTCATTGGTTAATTAAGTTGCGCACAACATATTGCAAGGAGTATGCACGAGATAATTATCCAATTTTATTGGTGAATTAAGTCTAGCGGATCTGATAATGACTTGTGTGGACGAGATAATAAGTCGAACGCACGACATAATAAGTCGCGCACATTATATAAGTCGTGCATGCTCAATGGGAAGCTTGCACAATAGGATCAGTAGACAAAACGGAAGTGCCAGTTCTGTCAGTAGATTGGCTAACAGGGCCAATATCGATAAGCAGGAAATGACAATAAAATAATCTAAATAGAGGTAGGAGGACTTTTTGTATATCCCCTCTGAGACCTCGTATTGTTTCAAATACAAACGAATGCCATGGTTTCGTTCCAACAAGCTCACCCGAATGTTTGTTACATACTGAATGTTTGTTAACAATTATTGTTATCAGTTCATGTATTTAGACCAGATCATGTGTTTTGCTATTTCATACTAGGTTTAAGCGAATTGTCCGGCCGAATAAACAGTTGATCAAACAATGAAAAACCTGGCTTCAAACCAAATTCGGCACGGATATTACAAAGACAAGCTATTATCCCCTATTGATAATGATGTTTACTGTTCCTGAAAGAATTCTTACGAAACTCGACCTCAGTATTTTACTATGACGCGCCCACTAAAAGTGTTTGTATAACCACTAAATATACCCTTCGGCAAGTTACACAGTTTAAAATGGCAATTACCGGTATCAGAAAGTTCCGATGTTCCACTCTCCCCCTTCGGAATACAACATTGTCTGCATCATCTCCCCTTTTACTGTGAAGAATGTATGACCCAATACTATTAAAAAAAACCCAGCAAATGCCACCGCATATCATGGAGTAGTGATGTTCCTGAAGGCAAGACAAAACCAATCAACGCAGTAAAATTGTGTTTTAAAATGTCACTGAAACACTTCTGTACCCATAGGGCGTCTTTTCTCCGGCTTCATTGGTTCTTCACATTTCTCCATGTGTTTGTCTGGATTCATAAAGCGGCCATTCCAAAGTAATGGATACAGGTGAAAGGCCAAAGAAGCACTGCTCATGTTCAATTTCGACATCTCTATTGACAAGAGTCGGTCACTAATAGTCCAGGTTTCTGTGCGAGCATCAATTAAGATTCAATATTCAGTATGTTTCCAGATTTTTCTTTGAAAATTGGGTAAAGCAATTGATTACCGATCACACCTAGCAGTGCGGTTAAACGCGACTGACCTCTGATGGCCCAAGTGTATTAAACCCGTGGATTGTCCCTATGATGACCAACGATAACCTCTCTCGGTGTGCATATGAAATGATTTTTTAGAGGGAGAAAAGAATAAATAAATTGGTCTTGAATATTTACATATTTTAACACCGCGAGAGAAGGTTGGTAAAGCAGGGACAATTCACGGGTGTAATACTTTTAGGCCGTCAGAACAGTCACATCCCTGTGCATGCGCAACCGGGGTGTCTCTGTGCAAAAATATTCTTCTCAGTTTGTATACAAATACTTATAGGGATTAATATACCACCAATATTAATGTGTACCAGGATGTATGGAATCTTTTATTTAAATATAGTAATGTTGGAAAAATGACGATTGCGTTCACGTTCATCTCGAGCGTTCAAAACCCAGGCTTCCGGGTCAATGTTAGGAAGTGTAAAAATTAGGGGAGAAGGCGCCACACAGCGAGAGACAATCAGAAATAAGTGGAATGCAGCAGTGATTGATAGAAGAGAAATACAGGCAGATTAACTGGTGGTTGCTGTTGCGTTGTTTGGCTTGATGGGTAAACTATTCCAGACACGGGAACAAAGCCCTCAGCAATCACAATTCACTCATGGTCGTATTAGAGAAATACATTCTCTCGCATCTCAAATTGGCCTTTCCCGCCAGTGTCTGTGGAGACTGAAGTTACTTTAACTCTACCACGCTTGCCTTCCACCCCCCCCCTCCCCCCCTACCAAATTTTCAACTCTATCTCCGGAACGACAATAACTTGAGAGCTGATACTCCGTGACTTTGTAGTTTATCATATTGGGGTCGCTTTGAGCGTATTTGCATAATATCCGAGCACAGGATCATGAGTAAATTCAAAATGGCGACCAAGTGAGGTATCAGAAAAGTTATATTTTCGTCATTTTTCTTCAAAATGTCTGCTTTTGAAAAGTGGACAATAGCTATTTTATTTCACATAAGATTATTATTTACTAATTTATCATGTAGTTTTACTGCGAAAAAAAAAAAAAAAAAAAAAGCCGACCGAAAACACGTCCCGAAAATGCCGATTGTAAAAATGGCGTCATTGTTACGTCAACATGGCGACCATCTTGGATTTAGTATTGTAAGTTTCAGGCCTCTAGCTCAATGGGTAGGAAACAGATTTGCCCCCGTTGCAGTTCGGAGAAATTTTAACTGATAACATTTTAGATGTACATTGGAAGCAATATTTCATTTGATATCAACTGAATGGGAAATAATTGTAATAATCTAGTTACAAACGAAAATCCTTGATTTTCTCTAAAAATATACATATGGCCCATTGTGAAATACGGTTACGTTTAAATGTACCTGAAACCACGGGTGTCAATCATTAGTTCGGCCTGAACACGGCACGTCTTCACTTACTAGCTGGTACAGCGAATTTTATTAACAAAAGGCTTGTTCACGGTTTGCTCAGCAAGATATTCTTATAGGCTCTAATGTTATTTCATGAAAAGAGCTGAAGGAACTACTGCATTCGCCGAACGTAGATATCGTTTTGTCTACAAGTGGTATTTGAACAGTAAACCACAACCTTGTTGTTTTCTTACAGAGTTAAGGGAAGTAACCAAACATGAGCGGCAAATTCTGTTGAATTTTAAGGTACACCGCGGAAGGTCTATATGCCGAACTGTTCTTTTTGACCCGTGGACACGATTTCTAGCGATACATTTGAGTGTATAGGCCAACATGTATCTACGCTGCGGTTTAAAGCACTGTTATTTCAGTGAGATACCGCTTTGAACTTCGATGATTGCACATTTATGGTTTGAAAGAATCTTGAGAGTCGTCACTGCTTCTGTACGAATGGAGGATTTTAAGACGCAATAAAGAAGGACAAGCCAAGCGCGTGACTTAATCTGCCAATGGCCACGTGATAGAAAAGAACCCAGGTCAAATCATGGTAACGTCGGCAAGCTGAGTAGAGTTTCGCGCTAATGAACGAGCTTTGTGTTCGCGTCACTGGAGAATTCAGCCTCGAATCTCTCCGTGAAATGAATCAAATGAGCAACATGCTCGGCTAGATTTGATGGAAATGGAAGCCTGGTGGATTCTTGGCACGTTTGACATCTTGTGGGCATCAGGCTAGGTTATATAGGGCTTTTAAAGTGCTTCTGACGCTGATTCACTTAGAACGGCTACTTCGATAATTTCAATGAAATAATCGCTTTCCGAAGAATAAGTCGCCTTATATATGAACTGAAATCTATTACTCGTCGCTATCAAAAGGTCGTCAAAATGCATTGGTGGGATCATTCAAATTGCAGTATACTGGCATATACGCATCTGACTAGCCACCATAATAAAGATACGATACTGCCATTATTCTCCTATACGCGTTGCTAATATACAGAAACCATCTGGTTCCAACACCAGGTTCTCTAACGGTAATGAAGTTGATTTTAATAGAATAAAAATAATAAAAATGTCTTGAAATTTATGTATTGGTGAAATATAATTGTTGTTTGACATGGTTCAGCCTCCAGCACATTATCTGGATATCATCTAATCATAGTTGCATTGATTCCCTAATACTTCCTTATTGACGGGATCAACCACAGTCATTGGATGCGATCCCCGTTCTTTCGACTGAAGCTTTGGGATGAATCAACATCCTCTACTCCTACTCTATTGGCGGCGGAATCCGAAGAAAATTGCACCGAAATCTCAATTGAAGTTAACTTTACCACTTGACCGAATGTAATCGTGATATTTAACCCTACTTGACATGGGGTTTTGGGCATGTCAAGGAATGGAAGGAGGAGAAGCGGTGAGGTGTGGGATTTTCGCCCCCATCCCCTAAATATAGGGAGCTGAAACTTCCCACGCTATACCCATGAGCCAAGCTCTTAAAATGTAAAAAAAAACAAAAACAAATGACCACTTTTGATGACGTTACAGTGATGTCATTTTCAAAAAGGCATATTTTGGTCGATTTTTCCTGATGTGTTTTTCTCAAAACCCACTGCATGGCACATTAGGAAATAATAATCTGATGTGAAATAAAATAGATTTTGCCCACATTTCTTCACAGAAAAGCAGAAATTTTGAAGAAAACATCACTCTTCTGGTACCATATATTGCCGCCATTCTGAATTTACCCATGATCCTCTGCTCGCGAGGTTATGTATGTTGGCTCAAACTGACCACAAAAGGACTACAAAGTCGTGGAGTATCATCTCTCAATTTGTTGTTGTTCCGGATATAAGACAGAAATTTTGGTGGTGGAGTGTGTGTGTGTGTGTTGGGGGGGGGGGGGGTGTAGGGCTGGTAGGGTTAAACAAGGTAATGTGTTCTCTTATTCATATATGTCGCAATTGTTTGAATCCAAGCGTCAAGTCCGTCATTCAATATTCATCCGTAGCCCATTACAGATTTTCCGCAGCATAGAAAAGCATAGTCCTTCTGTACGACGAATGGTGATTGATATAATTTGGTCCATTTATATGTAATTGTATATTCTATTGGCTGTATTAGGTGTTGCTTCTTAAGCTCCTCGGTCGCTCGATATAAAACCGGCAAATTTGCCTCTCGTTAAGCGCGGGAGTAAAGATGTATTATTGTACTCCCTCAATACAATAGTTGTCGGTTGGCTTAGTTTCCATTGAAACATCTTCGTGCTTCATTTGGATGGCTGTCAGTGAGATGAATGGATGTTTTCTGGTTGTTGAGCCCCGGTTAGGAATACTTTGACCCTAAGGACAAATCAAGAGCTTCCCGAATAGTAGCCCAACAACTTGATTGATGACTCACACTGTGTCCTCTAAGAACGGGGTCTAAAACCCCGGAGAAGAGATTGGTAACAACATGTAATCTCTACCAGATTAATTTTCCACTGAAGTCATTAATGGACTCTGGAAGACGAGGGTCAGAATGATCAAGATAAAGTATAAATCTCAATCACAGTGGGGTCTGCTTGGACGGAAAGATACCTATTTCCTGCAATCTCTCTCTGGGACCCAGTGATACATTTAACGGGTTCATTACTCATCTCATTGTTGCAATTTCGGTTCATTTCGGCCCATCTTTTGCAGAATAGTTGGTAACCGTGAAGGTCCTTATATTATTTCTGTTATATTTTTCCTAACTATCTATCATATTATTCGAGAGAAAGGACGATCAATCAGAATGTGTCAACACTTTCTGGGGCTTTCTGTTTGACGTCACGTCGCACGATGACACGTCAATTTGAAGGAACCACGCACAATCGCTGCTCCACGAAACACTCGGACCTGGTTTATGCTGTAGAGAACGACTGGGGTATCTTAAGTTTGCTGTGTGACTTCATTGGGAGATGTCATCGTGCACATGCGCAATCGTCAGGAAGGTCTTTTGTGGGAGTTTTGGGTGTATGGTCCAAATGCGTGTGGTGTCATATTAAAGATTTCGTTTGATAGTCAAGCTGGCGTGGACACTTAGATCTTTGACGTCATTCTGCGCATAGGCAGTCGGGGTGCAGTATGGAGTATAAAGGAAAACGCATCAGGCTGTGAGAATTTTGAGAAATATGCGGGCAAATTATTTTGTATTGAGCAAATAGTAAGATTTGCGGATTCCGTCGATCAGGCTTGCGTTTTAGAGTAAGGCAGGATGGGTCTCGGGGCCGCGAACGCGCACTCGGCAGGGAAGCCTGCTGTGGGATTTTGGGGTATAGGGGAGTCATCCAGGTTCCAGATGTGTCGCGCGGGTCTTATTGAATCTCTCGTGGTGTAGAATCAAACAGGAGTGCTGTCCACATTCACCAGTAGTCATAAATGCGCATGAGCATTCGAGGAGTATTCCAAGTGCGCTTGGGCGAGAGATAGACCATCCTTGTTTCCAGTGTACCGTGGTATTGAATTGAAGTTTGGGTAAAATACAATTGGGGGTGGCAACGTTGCTCTTTGACGTCAGACGCATGCGCAAAGTGATTTGCCATGTACCCACTTAGGGATCAGTACTGAGGAAGAAGATGATGATGGGGAGGCGGAGGATTAGTGGGAGGAGGAGGCCTGCTCAGTGCCAGTCTTAAGGTCCTAACGCTGGGAAGTAAGATCATCTACATACACATATACACTGATATACCTAATCCTCTCAAGTCTTAACGCCATGACGCAATCAGGGGAAAGAGAGATCAACAACGACAGAGATTGTGTGTTACATCCGCTCCATCACATCTTATCAAAGCTGAGGGAGCCGCTTTGGTGTGTTTACATAAAATATTGATGTAACGGTCTTTCACGTGTATCAGTCGCATCGTCGGTCATGTTTACTCTTGTTTAATCAGAAGCCCCCATTTAGAAACCGTCCATGTCATGTCCTGGAACAGCTGTTTACACATTTTGACCACATTGAACAGAGTCTCAGTAGGTGGTAACTCCATGTCCTCTTTCCAGTGACGCTTTGTTTTTATTATAGTTCGGTGCCTGAAATCGCACTTCAATTCAAGCAGCAGCAGGCTATACTATCCATATATCACCATGGCCGTTGTTCTGATGTGAGAGCGCATATGAATGTACGGCTTTTGTAGGTCATCCTATAAGACAGTTTTGATCGCCTCAGGGTGGTGAGTCGACCCATTGATACGAAGAGCTCATTCACTGTCGTTGACATCTGGTCGCAGGGTAGCCTGATTGGTGAAGACTGAAGGAAACCAACCTATTGGGATGGTATTGTAACAGTCGCTATTAATACATACACGGATAACATACAACAGACGTTTAGGGTGGTGCAGAGCGAACGGGCGGTAAAGACGGACAACAGGAAACTTGGCCGAAGTAGCCTTTGACAACGACGGTTGATCAAATGGGGGCTTCTTATTGGGCAAGAGCACATTTTCTTGTTCGGATTCTGTAATATGAAATATGGTGTAAATTAGCCTCAGCTTCATCGGTTAATTAAGTTGCTCACACCATACTCTAAGTAGTATGCACGATATATTTATCCAATTCCATTGGTGAAATAAGTCGAGGGGACTTGATAACGAGATAATGTCACATAAGTCGTGCATGCGCAATGGGAGGCTTGCACAATGCAATCAGAAGATAAACCGGAAGTGCCAGTTCTGTCAGTTGATTGGTTAACAGGGCCAATATCGACAAGCAGGAAATGACAATATAATAATCTTAATAGAGAGTTGATATGTCCCTTTTACGACTCCGTATAGTATTTCATATACAGACGGATAACAAGCTCACCCGGATATTTGTTATATGCTGAATGTTTGTTAAAAATTATTGTTACCAGTTCATGTATTTATACTAGATCATGTGTTTTACTTGGTCATACTAGGTCTGAGCGAGTTGGCCAACTGAATAAACAGTTGATCAGACAATGAAAACCCTGGGTTCTAACGAAATTCGGCACGGAAATTACGAATACAAGCTATTTTCCCCTGTTGGGTATGATTGCTGTTGCGGATGACGTTTGCTGTCTCTGACAGCAACTCTATGAAACTCGAGCTCAGTATTTGTCTATGACGCGCCAAATAAAACTGCTTGTATAAACACTAAACATACCCTTCGGTCAGTTGCAAAGTTTAAAATGGCAATTACCGGTATCAGAAAGTTTCGATGTTCCCTTCTCTTCCTTGGGAATACAACATTGTCTGCATCATTTCCCCTTTACTGTGAAGAATGTATGACCAAATACAGTAGCCCCCCCCCTACTATTAAAAAAATAAAAAAATAACACCGCATATCATGGAGTAGTGATGTTCCTGAAGGCAAGATAAAACCAATCAATGCAGTTAAATTGTGTTCTAAAATGTCACTGAAAAACTTCTATACCCATAGGGCGTCTTTTCTCTGGCTTCATTGATTCTTCATATTTCTCCATGTGTTTGTCGAAGTTCATAAAGCTGGCCATGCCAAAGTAATGGATACAGGTGAAAGGCCAAAGAAGCAGTGATCATGTTCAATTTCGACATCTCTATTGAAAACAGTCGGTCACTAATAGTCCAGGTTTCTGTGTGAGCAACAATTAAGATTCAATGTTCAGTATGTTTCCAGATTTTTCCTTGAAAATTGGGTAAAGCAATTGATTACCGATCACACCGAGTAGTGGACTAACCTCTGATCGCCCAAGTGTATTAAACCCGTGGACTGTCCCTATGATGACCAACGATAACCTCTCTCGATGTAGCATATGAAATGATTTTTTGGAGAGAAAAAATAAATTGGTCGTGAATATTTACACATTGTAACACCGCTAGAGAAGGTTGATAAAGGAGGGACAATTCACGGGTGTAGTACCTTTGGGCCGTCAGGGCAATCACATCCCTCGAGACTGGCTTTGCGAGAAGAGTCTCACGAGTAAGTAGTAGCCATCCCCCACAAAATTTGGTGGTGATTAGGCGCGTATGATTTTCGCATACGATTTTCCGGCCAGTCACGATTAACTGTTTCTATCAAATGACGAGTTAAATTGCACAGATTAGTATATCTGTAATACTACTTTATTACCGGATGTTATTGAACTCTACTGAGTGAAAACTATGTGCAAACTACTCCAAAAACCGATGAACTACTTCTTTTCATTCGACTGTGAAGCGCAGCAATACGAGTTGTCGCCCTTGCTCAGCCCTTCAAGTGACGTTGGTTATTGATAAACGACAAAACAACTCATAATTATTTTAATTTCTGGGTTACAATTAATAGATTCTGGTTCACTGTATTGATATTGTATTCAGGAAAGTTGTTTAAATGATTAACAAAATTTGTTAACTAGTCTCTTCAATTAATAAGCTCTTCAGTTAAATTTGAACAAACCTGATCATATTTCCGTGAGTATATAAGAAGTCAGTTTTCCTATATTAACAACGTGAGTGAATCAGTTTGTATAATTTTATAAGGTCATCTGTCAACATTGTTAGACATTTTGGATTGTCTGTTGACTCTCGAGAGTTGCGAATGGGCGGGAAAAGTTCATTGGACTGATGATGTAAGAGGGAGCGTCGCTGTCATAATAGTAACATGGCTCCCACTTGCATGAAAAACGTTATTCATGACAAGGAGGCATGACTCCACTGGGATTGCCGCCACAGCTAAGTCGGTGGAGCACTGAATCGTATAGACAAGGTCGTGTTGATGACCAATTTATTCTTTCTCTCTCAGATATCTCGTATGTATGCTCAGGAGGAAATTAACAGGCACGTGTCAAGGAAATCGCCAACGGTGTCATTCGCTGATTGTTGTTTCCAGGAAGAGAAGGGGAGGATCTGATCACGCAGTTAAAATATCATTATTTCTAAATTAAACGATCACTCGTACATTTGGCGTTTAGGATGAAATCGGTCAATATCGTCGGTTCTGAATTGAGACCAGAATTGAATAAAACAAAACAAAATATTTCGACCGACACCTGTATATGTGGGCGAATACTATTCTAGTTCCCAGTCTAGACAGCAGTCGATATAACAAGAAGTAATTGGACGTCCATTCGCCTGAAACTGCGTGATGTCAAACTTTGCCACATGGCTATACATGGTCTGTTGCTGACTGTCGGGATGTGAATCCTGTTCATCGGCGATGAGGCTGCGTGTGGATGGAAGTTACATTTTCACTGATTTGTACTAATGTCTATTAATAGAAAACAGATGCCTTGAATTCCAGACAAATTTATCAAAGATAGAAACGCTCTGTAGCCGTGCCGGTTAAAAACCTGGCAGGTTGGAATTGTATATGACCACATCAGAAACCAGACTTGGAAAGATGCCATGGAGTCGTCTTCAAGCTATAAGGAAGGACATTTATAATGCATTCTCGTCATTGTCATGGGTAGGAAGGAACATCTACCTTATTCAGATAACCGCGCTCTTCACTGTGCGAGGCGGGATATGAGATTCGATCGTTTAGCTTTATGTATATGGAAGTTTCAACAGAATCAAAAAGAATCGAATAACTAAACCCCAGAGTTTTCTATAGATGGTAGCATTTCTGACCTGATTGCAATGGTGCGGGAAGTTATGTCCCTTCTTTGAGGGTCAGGTGGGGGTCAATATCCCTGAATATCGAGAATGTCATTTTTCACTTTGCTATTTGACCACTTCATTTCTGCGCAAAAATATTCTACTCAGTTTGTATACGAATACTTATAGGGATTAATATACTAATGTGCACCAAGATGTATGAAATCGGTTATTTGAATATAGTAATGTTGAGAAAAAAGGACGATTGCGTTCGAGTGCTCAAATCCCAGGTTTCCAGGTCATATTTAATGTTGGGAAGTGTAAAAATTAGGGGAAAAGGCGCCACACATGGAGAGACAATCAGAAATAAGTGGAATCCAGCAGTGATTGTTAGACGAGAAATACAGGTAGATTAACTGGTGGTAGGTGTTGCGTTGTTTGGCTTGATAGGTAAACTATTTCAGACACGGGAACAAAGCCCTCAGCAATCACAATTCACTTATGGTCGTATTTGAGAAATACATTCTCTCGCATCTCAAATTGGCCTTTCCCGCCAGTGTCTGTGGAGGTTGAAGTTACTTTAACCCTACCAGGTTTGCAAGCCACCCCCACCCCCCACCTATCAAATCTCCGGAACGACAATAACTTGAGAGCTGATACTCCGTGACTTTGTAGTTTATCATATTGGGATCGCTTTGAGCATATTTGCATAATCTCAGAGCACAGGATCATCAGTAAATTCAAAATAAGCGACCATGTGAGGTATCAGAAAAGTGATCTTTTCGTCAATTTTATTCAAAATTTCTGCTTTTGAAAAGTGGACAATAGCTATTTTATTTCACATAAGATTATTATTTACTAATTGATCATGTAGTTTTACTGCGAAAAACAAAAATCTCACCGAAAGCACGTCCCAAAAATGCCTATTGTGAAAATGGCCTCATTGATCAACCTCCCCACAGCGCATGCTCCATTTCGCAGGCTCCAATAACATCCCTGCCTCCAATAGCGGAAGTTGATCTTTACTACGTTGCTATGACGTATAGGGGAAACCAACCAACGCACGGTTCAGTTTGAATCCGACCAAACGACTCCTTTAATGTTGCACATGAGCGAACTACTTTTCATATGCTCTGTCCAGATAAACAGGGAAAATTATCTCCAGATAATTCTTTTTAACGCTAGGTCAACGGAGGTATTATGCAGACTTGAAAAGTAATCAAAATTTTCGTTAAACATCTATTTTACTATATATGAGGTCACTTCCGGCGATGTGCGCGAAGGCCCCGAATCCGGTCCAAAAATCTGACTGGTGGCTGGGGTGTTATTAGACCCCCAGCGAGGTGGTTGCTCATTGATACGTCCTCATGGCGACCATCTTGGATTTAGTATGGTAAGTTTCAGCCCCCTAGCTCAATGGGTAAGAAACAGATTTGTTGCAGTTCCCAGAAATTTTAACTGATAACATTTTAGGTGTGCTTTAGAAACATTATTTCATTTGATATCAACTGGATGGGAAATGAGTAATAATTTAGTTACAAACGAAAATCCGTGATTTTCTCTAAAAATATACACATGGCCCATTGTGAAATGCGGTTACGTTTAAATGTACTGAAACCACGAGGGTCAATCATTAGTTCGGCCTGAACACGGCACGTCTTCCCTTACTAGCTGGTACAGTGAATTTTATTAACAAAAGGCTTGTTTTCCTGAAAGCCAGCACGGTTTGCTCAGCCAGGTCTTCTTACAGGCTCTATTAATTGTTATCTCATGAAAAGATCTGGAGGAACTACTGCATTCGCCGAACGTAGATATCGTTTTATCAACAGGTGGTAGTTAAACAGTAAACCACAACCTTATTATTTTCTTACATAGTTGAGAGAAGTAACCAACCACGAGTGGCATTTCTTGGCGCTTCTTTTGAATTTTAAGGTATACCGCGGAAAATCTATATGCCGAACTGTCCTTTGTGACCCGTGAACACGATTTCTACTAATACATTTGAGTGTAGGCATACATGTAATTCTTTGCGGTAGTCGAAAGTACTGTTATTTCAGTGAGATCCCGCTCTGATTTTCGATGATGTTGGTCAAATGGCCTTGCACGTTTATGGTCTGGGAGAAATTATCTTGAGGCTTCCCACTGCGTCTGTACGAATGGAGGATTTGAAGACTCAGTATCAAGAAGTATAAGTCATGCGCGTGACTTAATCTGTCAATGACCACGTCATAAAAAAAAATCCCAGATCAAACCATAGTAACGTTGGTAAGTTGAGTAGGGTTTCGCGCTAATGAACGAGTTTTGTGTTTGCGTCACTGGAGAATTCAGCCTCGAATCTCTCCGTGAAATGAATCAAATGAGCAACATGCTCGGTTAGATTTGATGGAAATGGAAGCCTGGCGGATTCTTGGCACGTTTGACATCTTGTGGGCATCAGGCTAGGTTATCATGGTTATATAGGGCTTTTAAAGTGCCGATAACGGTGATTCACTTAGAACGGCTACTTCGATAATTTCAATGAAATAATCGCTTTCCGAAGAATAAGTCGCCTCATATATGAATTGAAATCTATTACTCGTCGCTATCAAAAGGCCGTCAAAATGCATTGGTGGGGTCATTAAAATTACAGTATAGTGGTATATACACATCTGACTAGCCACCATAATAAAGATAAGATACGGTCATTATTCTCCTATACGAGTTGGTAATTACACAGAAACCATCTGGTTTCAAGGGTTCCGACACCAGGTTCCGGCAATTAGAACAAGATATATTTTCCCCGAGATATTTGACGATATATTAGAAAAACTCCTTTATGTCTGACGGTAATATATCAATTTTAATGTATATTAAAAAATCGGAGGGGATTTTCGGCCACCTCTCCAATATATTTTTCTTACCCCTTAAGCTACACTGTCAGAAGGATTGGGTATAGACGTGACATACCCAAACCCTTTGGGTCAAAATGGAATTTGACCCGAAGTCTATTTTTTTTTTGTTTTTTTTTTGTTTTTGTTTTTGTTTTTGTTTTTTTCAGTTAAGCCCTGGACATGCCACTGGGCATTTATTGCCTGTTAATGACCACGCCTTTACAAAACCCCTACAATTCCCACGTGGTCTGGGGTTTGGGGATGATGGATGAAATAATTAAGTTGTACTTTACAATAACTCAATAATCGCGCGGTATTTACTCATAATATAATGGTGATATCAATAATAATAAGAGTAGTAATGTAACAGAGCTTCAACTACCTTTATTTATTCAACATTTCTTATTAAACTTTAATTCAACTTATATCATAATTCTGTAACTTATCATATTTCCTGCCATAACTTCACTTTTACGGTTTTCTCTTTAGCTAACAATTATACTGAACCATATACCGGAGAACTGATGCGTCTTTTGTTAATTGCAATTAACCGGCTGACAAAAGAGTAATGCTAGACCACTAAGAGGAAAACCCTGCGTGAGGTCTGATTGTTGAACGGATATGTGGATCGCACACATGTTTTAGTACTGTCTTATTTAATAGCTTCTTTTATATTCTTACCTATATGTTTGGTCAAACTTGTATTTCTAGTTCTATGTCTTGTTTCTGTGTCCATTTGCCATGTTGGTTCATTGTCATATCTTCGTATAAAACTTGAACGTTCTGTCATTATGTGGAGTTTTCTGGATAACCAAACTCAGTACGGACACTGCGTTTTGATAGTTTTGGATTCCCAAACTTACTGTATCTGGAAAACCGATTGTCGTGTATATTTTATGTTTGGCTCCTTATTTGTGGATAAACACCTTCATATCTGGATTTACATTGGAGACTCTGCGTTATATTTATATCGTAACAACCCCTGTTACAGCTTGGTGGAGTTAACCCGTTGGAGTCACTTTTTAGCTGACTCCCCTCGTTCCCGTGTACCTGCATCTACCGCAGCTAGCTTACCCCATCATTCGACAATGCTCCAATCCATAGTTCCAGAGTATCTCCGGCCAGTTCTTCAAACACTAGGCGTACAAGACTACACACTTACTTGGAACATGCACCAAGACGACAATGTTGTACGGCTAAACCTAACATGGACAAAACCTGCACCGGAGCAGAGTTTTCGACCAACTTGGCTGAAATCAGCAGCACAGCGACGTCGAGATCATGAACGGATGAACAGCTTTATTGCGAAAAAGAATTCCGACAGCCTGGCAGCGAAAACCGTAAAGGTATGTGCACATTCTGATATTCTTGACGAACGACCCTCTGTACTCCATCAACCCAATGAACTCGCCACAACATCTGAAGGAACAACAACATCTACCCCGATAATGAAGGAGGCCAACACTCAAACTTTGGAGGTTTCCACTGTATCCTGTGGTACAGTGACTGTACTTCCGTTATTCTGTTCTTCTGCCAGCCAAACTGATTTTTTATCTCCTAATGGAGAAACAACGGGGCTTTTAGCATGTGAGGATTATGCAACCGGTCCCGAACATTTGTCCCACACGGTTCCAGAAAATGCGTCGACAATACAAGAAAAGGTAACTGAGAAAGTGCTCAAACGGCGGGTAACCAGAGACCATCAAGTGGCATTCTTGGTCAAATGGAAAGGACTTTGTGCTACCCGGAATAGCTGGGTCTTGGAAGATGACCTGGATTCTAATGCCGTGTTATACATTAAGACGCATGACGCACGCATTCCAGGTCCGCGGTTAGCTAAACCTCCATGTAACGCCCCAGCAACGATGCCGACAATCGACAACTTCCCCGAATTTGTGCGCGTTAGAACAATTCATGCCCACATGATCGGTTCGCTTGATATGGAAGATTTAATGGGCACTTCTGTGTATAAAACAACTGAGCCGATCAGTGCTCTATATCACCATATCAAAACTGTGCATCGTCTTAATGGCAGACCGATTTTGTCAGATCTCTCTGGTCGACGGTTGAACATGCCATCACCTCATCTTCCTATGCCCAGTTTGATACCCAAAGACACTCCACATCAGCACACGTATCGCATCAGTCTGGCATTCTCATCACAATGAACATTATAAATCCGACAAGATGATATTCGAGTTTCTTCTATGAAAGTATTTTGATGATATTTGTTTTGAATTCATGCTTGTTACTTCTGCTGTTTTGATGCCGGGAGTCATCATTTTTCGGAAGCGGAGGGTAATTGTAACAGAGCTTCAACTACCTTTATTTATTCAACATTTCTTATTAAACTTTAATTCAACTTATATCATAATTCTGTAACTTATCATATTTCCTGCCATAACTTCACTTTTACGGTTTTCTCTTTAGCTAACAATTATACTGAACCATATACCGGAGAACTGATGCGTCTTTTGTTAATTGCAATTAACCGGCTGACAAAAGAGTAATGCTAGACCACTAAGAGGAAAACCCTGCGTGAGGTCTGATTGTTGAACGGATATGTGGATCGCACACATGTTTTAGTACTGTCTTATTTAATAGCTTCTTTTATATTCTTACCTATATGTTTGGTCAAACTTGTATTTCTAGTTCTATGTCTTGTTTCTGTGTCCATTTGCCATGTTGGTTCATTGTCATATCTTCGTATAAAACTTGAACGTTCTGTCATTATGTGGAGTTTTCTGGATAACCAAACTCAGTACGGACACTGCGTTTTGATAGTTTTGGATTCCCAAACTTACTGTATCTGGAAAACCGATTGTCGTGTATATTTTATGTTTGGCTCCTTATTTGTGGATAAACACCTTCATATCTGGATTTACATTGGAGACTCTGCGTTATATTTATATCGTAACAACCCCTGTTACAGTAATCATAAGTAAAAAAAAAGGATCGTCAGTCAAACTGATATCCATGATTTTTGTTTCTTTGTGAATAATGTTTTTTGTTTCCAAGACGTGGCCGGTCTCTATAAAGGACAACACAAGTTCAAGGTAGAACAACAGAAATAACACAGAAAGAATCATTCGGGTAACATAAAATCAGTCGCTTGTCCATTATATGAGCAATGTCCCATGATATCGTGGCTGATAACCAGAGCATATTCAACTGACTATTTCCCCGCAACAGGGGAGGAGGAAAGAATCAGTGTAGGCTGGTAGGGATAGGATAGAGAGAGGTATTGACCACGGAGAGAGGGAGAAAGGACAGGGTGGGGTGGGACAAGGCTGGGGTAGGGGTTGGGGTGGGGGTATTTCCCATATAATTGAAAACTCGTTTCCAACTAACCAGTCGATATTAATGACCTAGTGATCAGATTGGGTTGTGGTATAGTGTCACCTTACTTAGCTGTTGTCAGAGGACCCCACTTCGCTTCAAAACTTGTCTGACACATATTACGTATGGCTATATATTTTTCTATGTCCCTGGTCTTAAGAATCAATTGTCGTGCTCCCTGAAAGACTGGTTTGATATTGCAAGATCTACAAATATATATATACCGCTTTACCAACGGTAACAAATGATTGACAAGAACAGATACGGTATTACTTAGAATAACCTGAGAAACCGATGGTTCAGTAATAGAAATTGCCAAATTCCGAAGTCTACATGCAAAAATACCTGGTCTGTTTGACCCAATCCTTTTGACAGTGTGAGACCTGAAACTCACCGGGAAATGTACATAAATATTCAAAAAAAAAACAGAATAAAAAAAAGATGGCCGCTTTGATGATGTCACAGTGATGTCATTTTCAAAGAGCACATTTTGATCGATTTTTCTGTCAGATTTGTTCAGTGTTTTCCTCGAAAAACACTGCCTGATTCATTAGGAAATAATAATCTGATGGGATATAAAATAGATCTTACCCACTTTTCCTCGCAGTAAAGCAGAAATTTTGGCTAAAACATCACCTTACTGGTACATTACATGATCGCCAGTTTGAATTTACCCACGTGAATGTATATACGGTAATTCCCCTAATAATTCAATCACAGGAGTCCACTTTTCAACTCTGTTATTCAAACACAGAGAAAAAGTAACATTCCCATTCTTCATTCAAATTGAAGAAAAGTCATATAATAACAAAATGTGACACTTTGTAGCTGGTGGCATAAAGAATATTGCCAGATATAAGCAATTTTTGCTGCACTTCCGGTGATCGAATTATTAGGGGAATTACCGTAGGCTCAAATTGACCCCAATATGATAAACTACGAAGTCACGGAGTATCACCTCTCAGTAGAAAGTTTGGTAGGAGCCTTCCCTGATACGTCGATGCCGTTAATTGCATGAAGTAACAAGTCGAATACGAGAATGAAGTGAATAGATTTTATTCTTCGCTCGCTGAATTGAGTGCCCGTGAGTGTCGTTTTTTGAAGAGAACCCCCGACGACTTTCGCAAGGTCATTTTTTTGTACAATAAATATACTGTAAATATACTCTTCTAAGCGGTATGCGAAAAGCAGACTACGTATGGCGTACGACTGACAACCACGCACAATATCGGAACTGCGGATAATCAGCAATGTTTAAAGTGTGAATGTGCTCTTAGCTCACCGTACTCACAGTATCTGTTGCACGACCAGTTTCATTTGATTGAACGGCCCTTCTGGGTTTACGCTGATCACCAGCTGCACGTGCGCCATGTTTTTACTGCTGGTAGATCTGTTGTTGGTGAGGATTATGGCCACAAACTGCATTTTGTCGACTGACCCATCATGAATGGGCAACAGATAATTTTCTTATGTGGCCTTTTTTCCTCTGCTTGCCACATCAGGCACATATAAACGGAAATATCATATCGCCTATATCCCAACGGGTAATAAATATTCTTCATCATGGACAATTATATGTACGAATTCACCAAAGCAGAACGAGCTTTCTTCGCCCACTTTTGATACGACTGAATAATAAAATGATTAAATCAGTCCAGATATTGTTGTGTGCAAATCTCTAATCACTCGGAGCAAGCAAGAGCACAGAAAGAGAAAACTTCGCAATATTTCCTGAATATTATAGCTTGAGATTGAGATCATTTCGAAGCATTCTTTCTGCAAACAAATATTCACATATATATTGCAACCATGGTGCAAAGTCGAAAAATGCGTAAAATTATTGAAAGATTTTGGGATTCGAACCAGCCGACCATCAACAAGAGCCCAAGGGGCACATATCCCACACTGAAATCGACAATAGTTAAACGCAAGAAAATAGTAATTTTCCTGCAAAATGATTCCTTTCAGGCAAGAGAATTTTTCATGAAGGAAGAAGAAAGTGATGAAGTAAACCTTTGTTCTTAGTTAATAAACAAGTATGAACTTCATAAAGGACCCCTCTCTCCGTTAAATTAGTTAATGTATGCTTTTCATTTCACAACAGTTTAACTAAATGTAGCTGTTTCAAACATAGGAGACAACTCCACAGGACAAATGCCATATACATGTAGGGGAGACAACCAATCTAATATATATAGTCAGCTAAATTTGATTCAGTTTTGGGGGACTGTGACCTTGACCTTTGACAAATTGATCTCAAAATGTATGGCTCCTCTTTGCCAAGCGAGTAAGGTATACTCAAAGTTTGGTACCAGTCCATACCTTGAAACTAGAAATTTCGCATAGACAACAAATGTTAATGATTGAATGGACAGAATGCAACATCGCATTACACGACCTCATCTTTGACAGGCATATGAAAATGAGACTTTTAATGATTTCTTGATTTTGGAGTGACCTTGACTTTTGACCTTGACCTACATTTGGTAGGTGACATATCGTGTCCCACTAATGTATGTACTGACACAAAAAAATATTATTTTTAATAATTTCTCGATTTTTGGGGTCACAGTGACCTTTGACCTTCGACCTTGACCTAATTTTTGGTATGCGACACTTCATTTCCCCCTATCGAATCCACTCACAAAAAATTATAAATTTTTAATGATTTCCTGATTTTTCGGTCCCACTGACCTTTGACCTCTGACCTCGACCTACATTTGGTATGCAACACATCATTCTCCCCTAGGGCATCCATTCATCAAAAATTAGAACTGTAGATAGAAAACTGTCAATGATCAATGATTTCCTGATTTTAGGCAACAGTGACCTTTGACCTCTGACCTCGACCTCAATTTCGGTACGCGACACATCGTCTCCACCTAGTTTATCCACTCACAAAAAATTGCAACTCTGGATAGAAAACATTCACAGATATAGACCGGACACGAACACTTCAGAGATTTCCTGTTTTTTAGGCCAGTGACCTTTTTAACCTCTGACCTCGACCTTCATCTTGATAAGCGACACATCGTCTCCCTGTGGGCTATCCACTCACCAAAAATTGGAACTGTAAATAAAAAACTGTTCCAGATATAGACCGGACACGGCGGACGGACAGACGGACAGACGGACGGAAACCGCCATCACATAATACGTCCGCCTTTTGGCGGGCGTATAATAAAAATAACAACTCTTCTCGCCACACGATCCATTTGGCCACTTCATACAAGTATAAATAACATTGCTCCAGTTACCGTATTTGAAATTGAGCATGCACCAAATATCTAAAACAATATTCCATATGTTTATACATGAAGATAAACGATAATCAAGAAGTGGTTTGCTAAACAACTAGGGGTATAATAAAGGACTAATATATGTGAATATTTTTGTGTTTATAGCTTATCTTTATATGTTCACAGACAGGCAAACCGTACTTTTTCAACCCAAAGCTGTCAATTTCATACAAACCCACTACTTTGTGGAGATCTTGTTGAAAACACATGGCACTCATGCTCCCACTATTTCAAAGATAGTTAAATAAAAATGTCATAGTTTATGCATTTTGTATTTGAAGTTTCATTTTTCATCTACAATAGTACCTCATCTGAGGCGGGTTGTCCACCTTAACGTACGAGATCCTTTGCTTCTCCTTAAGCGCGGAAGTGAAGATGTATTATTGTACTCCCTCACTACAACAGTTTCCATTGAAACATCTTCGTGCTTCATTTGGATGGCTGTCAGTGAGATGAATGGATGTTTTCTGGCTGTTAAGCCCCGGTGAGGGATACTTTGACCCTGAGGACAAATCAAGAGCTTCACGAATAGTAGCCCAATAAGCTGATTGATGTATCCTCTAAGAACGGGGTCTAAAACCCAGGAGAAGGGATTGGTAACAACAGGCAATTATCGACATCTCTACCAGATTACTTTTCCACTAAAGTCATTAATGGACTCTGGAAGACGAGGACCAGCAAGATCAAAATATAAATCTCAATCACAGTGGAGTCTGCTTGGACGGAAAGATACCTATTTTTTTGCAATCTCTCTCTGGGACCCAGTATAACATTTCATATAATTGATATAATTTACGGGTTCATTGCTCATCTCATTGTTGTCATTTCGGTCCATTTCGGCCCCTTTTTTTGCAGAATAGCTGGTAACCGTGAAGGTCCTTATATTATTTTTGTTATATTTTTCTGACTATCTATCATATTATTTGGGAGAAAGCACGGTCAATCAAAATGTGTCAACGCTTTCTGGCGTTTTCTGTTTCACGTCACATCGCACGATGACACGTCAATTTGAACGAACCACGCACAACAACAACAACGCAACACAATGGAGTGTTATCGTCTGAAATTCCAAAAATATCGTAGTTTACCGAGACATCAAACATGCTGATGATAATACTTAGGGAAACGTGAAATTCTGTCTCATGGACCTACATTCAGGGCTGCGGGTAAATGTCACGAGATAAGCACGTAAGTTCCGGGTCACCGCGTATGCGCAGTGCGTACATCCCTATCCTTCGCACCGGGGGAGTGATTGCGGTTGCATGAAAAACTCGGACCTGGTTTACGCTGTAGAGAACGACTGGGGGATCTTATGGTCGCTGTGAGACTTCAGTGGGTGACGTCATCGTGCACATGCGCAATCGGCAGGAAGGTCTCTTGTGAAAGTTTTGGTCCAAATGTGTCCTGTGTGGTGTCCTATTGAAGCTTTCGTTTGATAGTTAAACTGGAGTGGACACTTAGATCTTTGACGTCATTCTGCGCATGCGCAGTCGGGGTGCAGCATGGAGTAGTACGGAAAACGCATTAGGCTGTGAGAATTTTGAGATATATGTGGGCAAATTATTTTGTATGGAACAAATAGTATGATTTGTGGATTTATCGATTAGGCTTATGTTTTAGAGGATGGACCTCGGGGTCACGAACGCGATCTCGGCAGGGAAGCCTGCTGTGGGATTTTTGAGGTATAGGTGGGTCATCCAGGTTCCAAGTGTGTCGCGCGTGGTATCTTAGTCAAACAGGTATGCTGTCCACATCCACCGGTAGTCATAATGCACATCAGCATTCGAGGAGTATTCCGAGTGCGCGTGTGCGAGAGATGGGTCATCCTTGCTTCCAATGTCCGGTGGTATTTAATTGAAGTCTGGGTAAAATACGATTGGGGGTGGCAACGTTGCTCTTTGACGCCAGACGCATGCGCAAATTAGTTTGCTATGTATCCATTAGTAATGAGGAGGAGGATAATGATGGGGAGGCGGGGAATTTGTGAGCGGATGAGGCGTGCTCAGTGCCAGTCTTAAGATCCCAACGCTGAGAAGTAAGATCATCTACATACACATATACACTTCTATATCTAGTCCCCTTAAGTCTTAACGCCATGGAGTCTCAGTGGGTGGTAACTCCATGTCCTCGTCCAAGCGACGCTTTATTTTTTATCATAGTTAGTGCCGGAAATCGCACTTTATTTCAAGCAGCAGCAGGCTATACTATTCATAGATCACCATAGCTGTTGTTCTGATATGAGGGCGCATGTGGATCTACGCCTTTTGTTGGTCATCTCATCAGACAGCGTTGATCGCCCCAGGGTGGGGAGTCGACCCATTGATACGGAGAGCTCATTCACTGGCGCTGACATCTGGTCGCAGGGAAGCCCGATTGGTGAAGACTAAAGGAAACCAACCTATTGGGATGGTATTGTAACAGACGTTATTAATACCTACGCGAATAACATACAACAGGCGTACATCCACATTCGCCCTCAAATCAGAATAACAGCCATGGTGTCACTTCAGCCACCGAACCATCATGGAAGCCAAGCGTCACTTGGAAGAGGACTGGGCTTACCAGCCACTGAGGTTCTCAACAATGCGATCAAAAGACGCAAACAGCTGTTCCAGGACATGTTTCCGGCCGATCCGAAGACGCTTAGGGTGGTGCAGAGCGAACGGACGATAAAGACGGACAACAGTGAACATGGCCGAAGTAGCCTTTGACAATGACGGTTGATCAAATGGGGGCTTCTTATTGGGCAAGAGCACATTTTCTTGTTCGGATTCTGTAATATGAAGTATGGGGTAAATTAGCCTCAGCTTCATCGGTTAATTAAGGTGCTCACAACATACTTTAAGTAGTATGCAGGATATAATTATCCAATTTCATTGGTGAATTAGGTCGAGTGGACGAGATAATTACAACACATATAAGGGCAGTGGGAAGAGGTGCCGACATACTGGCAGAGCCACATGACTTCTCAGTATAGTCTTCCGGTTAACCTATTCTAAAGCACATACCAAGAATCTAACGATTCGTGATATGTGTTGTATCTCAGGTACGCTTTTATTGTACCTGTTCATGTGGCAACTTGGATGATATGACCACACGGCCCCTAGCACCGGCATAAGCGGTATTAGATACAAATCTAGAGACCTATGATGGAAATGCTCTGACAACTCGTATATTGGTAATTGGTGAGCTGTTTCGCTGTGACAACTCGTACACTGGGGATTGGTGAGCTGTATCGTCATCAGATGAAAATGACAGCATTTAACACAAAAGACTAGTCTGTAAGGCCCGCTGTCGACCCAGCATCAACTTCCCACAAATGCCAGCATATATCAAAGACCAAAAGATGTGTCACGCACATCACACAAGTCGTGCATGCGCGATGAGAGGCTTGCACAATGCAATCAGAAGATAAACCAAAAGTGCTAGTTCTGTCAGGTGCTTGGTTAACAGGGCCAGTATCGACAAACAGGAAATGGCAATATAATAATCTTAATAGAGAGTTGGTATTGCGCAAGTCATCCATTTGGATGACTTTTTTTGCATGTCCCTTTTACGACTACGTAATATTTCATATACAGACGGATATCCTGTTTCGTTCTTACAGGCTCATCCTGATATTTGTTACATACTGAATGTTTGTTAAAAAGTATCGTTACCAGGTCATGTATTTATACTAGATCATACTAGGTCATACTAGGTCTGAGCGAGTTATCCGGCTGAATAAACAGTTGACCAGACAATGAAAACCCTGGGCTCTAACGATATTCGGCGCGGAAATTACGAATACAAGCTATTATCCCCTGTTGGGGATGATTGCTGTTGCGGATGACGTTTGCTGTCTCTCACAGCAACTCTATAAAACTCGAGCTTAGTATTTTTCTATGACGCGCCAAATAAAACTGCTTGTATAAACACTAAACATACCCTTCGGCCAGTTGCACAGTTTAAAATGGCAATTACCGGTATCAGAAAGTTTCGATGTTCCCTTCTCTTCCTTGGGAATACAACATTGTCTGCATCATTTCCCCTTTCCTGTGAAGAAAGTATGCCCAAATACAGTACTATTAAAAAAAAAAAAAGATACCACCGCATATCATGGCGTAGTGATCTTCCTGAAAGCAAGATAAAACCAATCAATGCAGTTAAATTGTGTTCTAAAATGTCACTGAAAAACTTCTATACCCATAGGGCGTCTTTTCTCTGGCTTCATTGATTCTTCACATTTCTCCATGTGTTTGTCGAAGTTCATAAAGCTGGCGATGCCAAGTAATGGATACAGGTGAAAGGCCAAAGAAGCAGTGATCATGTTCAATTTCGACATCTCTATTGAAAACAGTCGGTCACTAATAGCCCAGTTCGAAAAGGGTTTTATCTCCCTTGTTCCACTAGGGGCTGTGCTAGTGCACAGAACTTCCGGTAAGTACCGAAGGCCCTCATAATTAGTTTTAGTAATAAAATATTCTATTTTTCTAAACAATTAACTCCTTAATGTCCACGAATACAGGATCTATCGGTTCATGTAGAGAACATTAACAGAATAGTTTTTCAAACAAATATTCTGGATTAGTTTCTCAATCTATTATTCAAAAAAATTGCGGGTGCCTTTGATAAAGCTGAAATCGAGGCGACTACTTTAACCTCAAACCTACTCTAACCTCAAAGAGCGGCAGTTATTCAGGGAGAGATAGGACACTTTCCGGAAAGGACTATAGTCCAGGTTTCTGTGCGAGCAACAATTAATATTCAATATTCAGTATGTTTTCATGTTTTTTCCTTGAAAATTGGGTAAAGCAGGTGATTACCGATCACACCGAGCAGTGCGATTACACGCAACTAACCTCTGATCGCCCAAGTGTATTAAACCCGTGGACTGTCCCTATGATGACCAACGATAACCTCTCTCGGTGTTGCATATGAAATGATTTTTTAGAGAGAAAAAATAAATTGGTCTTGAATATTTACACATTGTAACACTGCGAGAGAAGGTTGATGAAGGAGGGACAATTCACGGATGTAGTACCTTTGGGCCATCAGGGCAATCACATCCCTCGAGACTGGCTTTGCGAGAAGAGTCTCACGAGTAAGTAGTAGCCATCCCCCACAAAATGTGGTGGTGATTAGGCGCATATGATTTTCGCATACGATTTTCCGGCCAGTCACGATTAACTGTTTCTATCAAATGACGAGTTAAATTGCACAGATTAGTATCTCTGTAATACTACTCAATATGTTATTGAACTCTACTGAGTGAAAACTATGTGCAAACTACTCCAAAAACCGATGAACTACTTCTTTTCATTCGACTGTGAAGCGCAGCAATACAAGTTGTCTCCCTTGCTCAGCCCTTCAAGTGACGTTGGTTATTGATAAAACAAAACAACTCATAATTATGTTAATTTCTGGGTTACAATTAATAGATCTTGGCTAACTGTATTGATATTGTAGTCAGTAAAGTTGTTTAAATGATTAACAAAATTTGTTAACTAGTCTCTTCAATTAATAAGCACAGTCGCTGTTAAATTTGAGCAAACCTGATCATATTTCCGTGAGTATATAAGAAGTCAGTTTTCCTATATTAACAACGTGAGTGAATCAGTTTGTATAATTCTATAAGGTCATCTGTCAAAATTGTTAGAAATTTTGGATTGTCTGTTGACTCTCAAGATTTGCGAATGGGCGGAAAAAGTTCGTTGGACCGATGATGTAAGAGGGAGCGTCGCTGTCATAATAGTAACATGGCTCTCACTTCCATGAAAAACGTTTTTCATGACAAGGAGGCATGACTCCACTGGGATTGCCGCCACAGCTAAGTCGGTGGAGCAATGAATCGTATAGACAAGGCCGTGTTGTTGACCAATTTATTCTTTCTCTCTCAAATATCTCGTATGTATGCTCAGGAGGAAATTAACAGGCACGTGTCAAGGAAATCGCCAGCGGTGTCATTCGCTGATTGTTGTTTCCAGGAAGAGAAGGGGAGGATCTGATCACGCAGTTATAATATCATTATTTCTAAATTAAACGGTCACTCGTACATTTGGCGTTGAAATCGGTCAATATCGTCGGTTCTGAATTGAGACCAGAATTGAAAAAAAAAAAAAAAAAATACTTCGAACGATACCTGTATATGTGGGCGAATACCATTCTAGTTTCCAGTCTAGACATTATTCGGTATAACAAGAAGTAATTGGACGTCCATTCGCCTGAAACTGCGTGATGTCAAACTTTGCCACATGGCTATACATGGTCTGTTGCTGACTGTCGGGATGTGAATCCTGTTCATCGGCGATGAGGCTGCGTGTGGATGGAAGTTACATTTTCACTGATTTGTACTAATGTCCATTAATAGAAAACAGATGCCTTGAATTCCAGACAAATTTATCAAAGATAGAAACGCTCTGTAGCCGTGCCGATTAAAAACCTGGCATGTTAGAATTGTATATGACCATATACGAAACTAGACCTGGAAAGATGCCACAGACTCGTCTCCAAGGTATTAGAACAGACATTTAGAAGTTACTTTCATCATTGTCATGGGCTGAATGGAAAATCCATCTCATTCAGATAACCGCGCTCTTCACTCTGCGAAGCCGGATGTGAGACCGGGACCAATGAGAAATCCTCCGAGAAAATTGACAAGCACCCTCCTCATTTCTCCAGTCGGTACACCTGCGACCTCCGAAGATGGAACATGCTGTTTAGATTTATGTGATATTATTCAACGTGTATAGGAGTACCAACAGAGTCAGAATAATCGAATAACTAGACCCCAGAGTAAACTATAGATGGTAGCATTTCTGTCATTGTCGCCGAGGTAACATATATCATCCGGTAGAAGCTGTCGCTGAAAAAGGCCCCCGGTGGAGTATTGTCGGTCCTTCCTACATGTCCAATCAAAGTTGCTGTATTATCTAACACTTTCGTAGGCTAAAACCTGACTCTCTCTTTTCCGCAGGCAGCCGCCAATGCTTCATTACGTCATTGTTGTGAGTTGCCGATCAGAGATACAAACGGCGCTGCGACTGGCTATAATGAGCCAGGTCACATGACTACTCGCATGCAGGAATAATGTATGACATAATACAAACGCGTTTATGTTAAGCCGGAGGCGTTGTGGTAGCTGATGGTGCGAGAATGCATTTTTGTCTCATTCGCGACTACTCGGCCTATTCCGTCGAAGTCATAGTACCGGTACCTCGCGCAGTAATGGTGTAAGGATTTTACACCGCTCCAGTGTAAACCGTGATCCGCCGCACGTGAGGCACACCACATGCTATAGGATGTGTTTCCGCTCACATAGCCCTCGTTGTATTTCTCCTTACCAGGAGATAAAATATATATGCAAATGAAAGGGATATTCCCTTGATTCTACCCCCGAAGGATCTCTTCTAATCTGAGGTGTTTCTCTTGGTTTTTCGTTTCAAGCGGATGATCTTCATGGTAACGGAATTCGTGAAGGCTGACACTTTGGACTGATACTTTCCTTTCAACTTGGATGCCAATATGTATTCGTAGCCGTGCGGTTCGAGGTACTAATGCCCTACATTATCCGAGACCGTGCCGAGCGATTCTGTCTAAGCCCACCGATCGGAGATACGAATGAATCCTCCCTGGCAACCTCAGATTTCTCTGACCTGATTACAATGGTTCGGGAAGTTATGTCCCTTCCTTGAGGGTCAGATGGGGGTAAATATCCCTGAATATCCAGAATGTCATTTTCCTATGATGGCCGAGAGGGGCCATCGCGTCTTTCATTTCTAATTTAACGCGATGGAGCGATGGAGCTATGCGATGCGCGATGGAGCTATGCGATGGAGCGATGGAGCTATGCGATGAAAAGTCGCGCTATGCGATGCGCGATGAGGCTATGCGATGGAGCTATGCGATGCGCGATGGAGCTATGCGATGGAGCGATGGAGCTATGCGATGGAGCTATGCGATGGGGCTATGCGATGGAGCTATGCGATGGAGCTATGCGATGGCGCGATGGAGCGATGGAGCTATGCGATGGAGCTATGCGATGGAGCGATGAAGCGATGGAGCTATGCGATGGAGCTATGCGATGGAGCGATGGAGCTATGCGATGGAGCGATGAAGCGATGGGGCTATGCGATGGGGCTATGCGATGGAGCTATGCGATGGAGCTATGCGATGGAGCGATGGAGCTATGCGATGGAGCTATGCGATGGAGCGATGGAGCGATGGAGCTATGCGATGCGCGATGGAGCTATGCGATGGAGCGATGGAGCTATGCGATGAAAAGTCACGCTATGCGATGGAGCTATGCGATGCGCGATGGAGCTATGCGATGAAGCGATGGAGCTATGCGATGGAGCGATGGAGCTATGCGATAAAAAGTCGCGCTATGCGATGCGCGATGAGGCTATGCGATGGAGCTATGCGATGGAGCTATGCGATGCGCGATGGAGCTATGCGATGGAGCGATGGAGCTATGCGATGGGGCTATGCGATGGAGCTATGCGATGGAGCTATGCGGTGGAGCGATGGAGCGATGGAGCTATGCGATGGAGCGATGGAGCTATGCTATGGAGCTATGCGATGGAGCGATGAAGCGATGGAGCTATGCGATGGGGCTATGCGATGGAGCTATGCGATGGAGCGATGGAACTATGCGATGGAGCTATGCGATGGAGCGATGGAGCGATGGAGCGATGGAGCTATGCGATGGGGCTATGCGATGGAGCTATGCGATGAAAAGTCATTGTCCATAGCTGAATGATCCATGAACAGATATTTCTTGGAAATATTTTCTAATCAGAAATCCCTAAAGCTGTTCAGTTTTCTTCACCACTTGCACTTCCGCCTGCAGTCCAACAGACAATCGGAGACAGATAGCCTTATATATTATAATAGATAGATATGCATTTATTGCAGTAGCAAAGTAATATAGTGATGGCAAATTTGTACACAAAATGTGCCATTCAATAAGTTGAAATGCGAGTGTTGTGGTAAAAACTCTCCGTTACAACAGAACTGGCTGCAAGAAGTTCGGAAACTTGAAGATGCTACCAGAGATGAAATCCTCTGTTCTAAATGTAGGTCAGAGTTGCATACCTACCAAAACAAAAGAACCCAGCTTGTGCACGTTGACACTATAAAATAGTTGGTTGTGATGAGGAATAACCTCTATATAAGACATATACATATGAAACAAACTGAATAGTATCAGCTACAAGTGTAGGCTGCTCGGTTAATATGGAGTGTCGGATTTGACGCTTACATTGCGGAATGGCTCGTACCTTCTTTGTCAGATATCATTAATGCATAGTAAATGGTGCCTCATCCAGTATGTAAATACACATAAAATAGAAGTTTTCTTGAGAACGTGGACTGCATTCGATGCATCTGTGAAGGCAGAATAGTGTGTGTTTAATATCATTAAATAATATTGACATGACGCTAAATATAGATAATATTTATTGTTGGTACAGGAGCGCTGTTTTTGGGGCGCGGAGAGTTGGCGCGCGTGATTTATTATTCTAATGAGGGTTCTCTGAATGTTAACAGTAGCGCGGATATTCTAATGAAATAAAGCAGTTAACAGGTGTACTGAATAACAAAGGCGACAGGTGTAGTCTGGTTCTCTAGCGTTATGTAATCTACTGGCTTATAAGGCAGTGTGTGGACGGTGTTACTCATCGATGTCCAGGCCAAGCCAGGCTGCATGCGGCACACTTTAGTTTACCTTGATTTACCTGCCATTTGCATGTGCTTCGTCCAAGAAGACCTAATTAAAACACATTCATTTAAAATTAATAGTTCCTACATTGTATATGCATTAGATGGGAATTGGCTTTAATGGGATTTCCTCTATCCATATTACGTGCTTTCCATATCTATATTTTGTAGGTTACTCCATTCAAGACTGGACAGATTCCATTCCTTTCTAGTTCTACGTATCGATTTATTCCTTTTATGATATTCTGTACAGGATGGAGTTTGTCATCCTGAGCTGGAGACGTCTGGTGCAGTGCTACGAACACAGGTTTTCAGAGTATTTCTCCAGTGTGTTTATCTCTGTTTTTGCCTGGGCGGCACCTTGCGTTCAGGAAGGCTCCTCAGTACCTTGTATTTTCACACCTTTGTATGATTTCTGTGTACCGCGCGAGGCCGGGCTTCGGGACCGGGCTACTCTATGGTGAAAATAAACTAGCGGATGTTGAAACGATAAATAATTTGTGTTCGTTTGAGTCCTACGAATTAGAACATAATAAAAAATACCAATGACGTTTATTTATTATTGAAGATATACGTGTTACATGAACCGAATAATGTGATTTCAGTGACATCGCAAGATGTTAGACGACCATATAACGCGAAACATCATTTGACGAATACTCTACACGCTTCTTTGTTACCTGCATAGCAATATGGTACTGAGGAAGACTGTCCTTTACTGCTCATTAGAATAAAACTGATCGAGGGAGCTGTCAATAGGGTTTTATCACGGACAGCCACAGTAAACTGTGGAAAACATTAGCAGAAAGGGGTGACGGGGTGGGAGAGTATGTGTTATATCTTGGCTGGAACTGATGGAATACCGGCGAGGCCCTCGAGTCAAAATCATGCCTTACAAGCCAATGAGCGTGATTAAACAGGTTGCCATCAAATTTAGTACATAACCACAGTAAACTACAGAAAACATTAGCAGCCTATTCCTTTGTCACACCGGGGAAATTTACATGCGCAATGACTTTTCATCGCATAGCTCCATCGCATAGCTCCATCGCATAGCCCCATCACATAGCTCCATCGCTCCATCGCTCCATCGCATAGCTCCATCGCATAGCTCCATCGCATAGCTCCATCGCTCCATCGCTCCATCGCATAGCTCCATCGCATAGCCCCATCGCATAGCTCCATCGCTTCATCGCTCCATCGCATAGCTCCATCGCTCCATCGCATAGCTCCATCGCATAGCCTCATCGCGCATCGCATAGCGCGACTTTTTATCGCATAGCTCCATCGCTCCATCGCATAGCTCCATCGCTTCATCGCATAGCTCCATCGCGCATCGCATAGCTTCATCGCATAGCCTCATCGCGCATCGCATAGCGCGACTTTTCATCGCATAGCTCCATCGCTCCATCGCATAGCTCCATCGCGCATCGCATAGCTCCATCGTTCCATCGCATAGCTCCATCGCTCCATCGCGTTAAATTAGAAATGAAAGACGCGATGGCCCCTCTCGGCCATCATATTTTCCACTTTGCTATTTGAACATTTCATTTTTGTGCAAAAAATATTCTACTCAGTTTGTGTACAAATACTTATAGGGATTAATATACTATTCTAACATGCTCCGCGTTATAGCCGTGCACTGATTGGTCCAGACCTCAAAACATACGGAGTTTATCACACGATAATCTTCATTTGTGTGTTGTGATCTGTTACATTCACGTGCCGAACTGGTGACGTCTCATTCTTGTGACGCAGTGTCACAAAAGCTGAGCGACGATTGGTTCATTCACTGCGCAGTGGGTGGAGTTCACACAGCTGCAGCTCGTGAACGGACAACACGCGGGAGCATGGCCTGCAAACCAGTCACGAAATTCTCGCATCAAAACGGGACAAGTTTGCAGAAAATTTGCCATTCCGCTTATGTAATGAGGAAATATTTATCATTGTGCATGTTAGAATGGATTTAATGACCTTCTTAGTGAATATTATCGTGTAATAATTTTTCGATGTTTAGTTTTAGACCTCTACGCCGCTCGGCTTTTTGATTGACGGTCTAAAACTAAACATCGAAAAATTATTACACGATAATATTCACTAAGGCGGTCATTAACTCCTAAATGTGCACCAAGATGTATGAAATCGATTATTTGAATATAGTATAATATTGGGGGAAAAAGACGACTGCGATCACCTACATCTCGAGTGCTCAAATCTCAGGCTTCGCCTTGAACCAATCGAAACAGGTCATATTTAATGTTGGGAAGTGTAAAATTTAAGGGAAAAGGCGCCACACATGGTGGGACAGTCATGTTCAATATTCAGATCACCGACAGGCACGTTTCTACTTTGGTAGAACTTATTCCCTGATAGGCGTTTTGAAACTTATTTGAGGAAAGTCTATACGTATGTTTTGCGTTACAACAAATTAAAGCTCTTCTGCGCGAGAAGATAAATTTAGTTCACTCACACCCAGGATTTGGTAGGGCCAGAAAGTAGACTGTAGTACTCTCTGTTAAATCAAGATATTAACAGACAGTGACAGTGTACTGTTCCAGCTGCCCCCCCTTCAGTGATTGGTCATTCGACCCCGCCATTTAAACTAAGACGAGCTTCTCATTGGATCACTATTACAGGAGCCACCCTAATCTGCATACACAACCACGTGACTGTCTCAGTTGACCGATGACATAGCGCGGCCTCGTTTTCGATTTCAAAATCTGGCGTCAAACTGGGAAAATGTTGTGGTTGCTGCATCAGCCGATCATTGGCCCTCCATATAGAAGGGTCCAATACTATAGGCTAGGCCAGAAAGCCAGTCCGAGATATAAAAATGTTTGATCCTGAATTAATTGTTTGAATTCTGTTGCAAACATGTACTGTATTTGGAACAGTGTATCTTTCTCTTTGTTTATAAGCTTAATGCATCGTACTAGTTTCATAATTTTGAACAAATGGAAAGCAGTCTGGCCCTACCGAAGGTCGCGTGAGACACATATATCTGTCCCTCCCCATATGGAGAGTTCCACTGTTTTCAACATCTCAAAACTTGAGTATTGCAGTTGTAACGAATCCGAACTGTATAGATTTCAACACAGTGCTGCACCACGATGGACAGTTCTGTATAACGTGCCGCCATCCCGGAGTTAAGGAGGCGAAGAGAGACACAAAGTAAAGAATTTCCAAAACAAGTCATTTACCAGTTCAGTATGTGGCGAAACACGTGGACGGGTCTTGAGTGAAACGTTTGCATTCATCCCTATATAACCCGAGGTTTGCTGGTAGATACTTCATGTAGGCAGCTATTGTCTGAGTATTTGTGTCGCTGAAAAGGCACAAGTCTAGACACACTGTTTTCCCCAGGCTTGGCTATTGTATGCATTGGCTCGTGATTCTTACATGAGGTATGAACCGGTTTGCCGGTCGTACGATGGTGTCTGGATAACACGTCATATGTACAGCATCTCTCAGTTAAACGATGGAGTGCCCAGGAGTAGACACGAACCAATGGATGCTCAAGGATTATCCCCGGTCTACCGCGCGCATCACACTCAGGACTACCGCCTAAAGCACCGAATATACGATATGGCACAAAACAGATAAAGGAGATAGCTAAGATTCGCGTATATGTTCTCAAATACTAGTAAATAATGTTGTGGCGTCTGGAAGACCCAACAGGTCAACAATAATAGTAATCAGTTAGTGTATATACAATTAATTATCGAGACAGACATAATTACTCGATATAAATAAAACTTCCAACTCAGTTAAAATGATGCAGGTTATTACCGGATCAATTATTTAAATCAATCACTCAGATGTATCAATCACAGTTCCATGACGGGAAGGACGAGTGTAAAGATGGTACTAGATGGTGTGTATGCTGGACCAATAATGAACAAAGGATCGGCGGGCCAAGCATAATTGGATGAAATACAACCACATGGTACGGGCAAGGGAGGAATGGTCCATTTAAAGTCTTCAATGAATAAATAGTAAACTATAGTTGCAAGAGTCTCATCATGATAGCCAATCGTGAAAAAGACTATATAACAGCCAGTGATAGGTTATAATATATAAACTTTAGACTGTAATGACCAGGTGGTGGTGTTTGAAACAAATAGAACGAAGTTGGCCAAATAGATGTTCATTCAAACTACTCAGCATATTACCTCTCTTACATGAATATTAAGTTAACATGACTCATAACAAATTAATATACAAATACTATAGAGTTACCCCCCCCCCCCAGGGGGAAAAAAAGAAAACCAAGAACAAATAAATAAAAAAAAACTTATACCTACATAAGTAGTGTGACTAACGTCATATCACCTACAAAGTAGGGTGAGGAAGATGACTTGGGGGTCCAAGCGTAATGTTTTAGGTCACCTAGATGACTTGGGGTTCCAAGCGTAATGTTATAGGTCACTTAATTAGGTCAAATAGGGTCGAAGTAGGGAGAGGAAGATGATTGGGGGTACAAGCGTAATGTAAAAGGTCACCTAGATGACTTGGGGGGCCAAGCGTAATGTTATAGGTCACTTAAGTAGGTCAAATTTCCATCAAAAGTAGCTCAGCTCAGAATTTATTGGTAACAGTCCCCTAATGCACGTTCATGCCAAAAATCAAGGTTCTAATGTCAACGGTTCTCCCTATTTTGCCGTCGAAAGGATTCGAATGGACTGACTCACTGACTACCGGATAATTTGCAAATGAGAGCCTACTTCGTAGGAACATGAGTAGTGTGACTAACGTCACAGGACCTACGAAGTAGGGTGAGGAAGATGACTTGGGGGTCCAAGCGTAATGTTATAGGCAACCTAAGTAGGTCAAATTTTCATCAAAAATAAGTCAGCTCAGAACTTGCTGGTAACAATTCCCTAATGCACCTTCATGCCAAAAATCAAGGTTCTAATGTCAACGGTTCTCCTTATTTTGCCGACGAAAGGATTTGGACTCACTCACTCACCCACTCACTCACTCACTCACTCACTCATTACCGGACAATTTGCAAATGAGAGCCTACTTCCTAGGAATAAATGATAAAACACTTACTCAACCTGCAGGTTGACCATCTCCAGCAATGGCATTGAAACAAAAATACCAAAAACAGTACTCAGTACCGGATAGATCACGCGACCCCCATCAACTCCTAAAGAAGGGAGCTCTAAAATGGATGAGTTAACTAGTAAACACTCAGAGATATAATGACCAGCCTCTGAGGGATTACACTGAAGAAGATTGTCAACTCTACTAACATTTTAGCTAGATCAGTCTCTCTCTGAAATTTGTTTTAGACATCTTCTCGACTCCGCCGTTTTTTTGCATTTTAAAATTACACACATGAGCAGTGTGACTAACGTCACAGGACCTACGAAGTAGAGTAGGCATTAGGACTCGGTCGCATTTTCATTGAGATATGATGTGACCCTTCCCTACGGTACGTTTCATCATAATATGGTACATGTACAACCTTCCATAACAGCCATAGGTTCTCTAATATAACATGCCTTTTGTGAGACTGAGCAAGATTATATTCTGGGTATTTTCCTACGAAGTAGGCTACAGATCGCAAATTGTCCGGTAATGAGTGAGTGAGTCAGTCCATCCGAATCCTTTCGTCGGCAAAATAAGGAGAACCATTGACATTAGAACCTTGATTTTTGGCATGAACGTGCATTAGGGCATTGTTACCAGCAAGTTCTGATCTGAAATAATTTTGATTAAAATTAGATTGATAATTAACACTTCCGTATATTGTTATATATATGTAAGCTGTAGCCTGCAACGTGTATCCTGTTTCACATCCAAACATGTCATCATTGCCAAGAAAACTGTGGTCCGTTTTGCTCCAGCGTTTTATCGCATTTAATGAGTAGGCCTATCAGTTACTCTCCGGCTAAAAATACCCTACTGCATATACCCTCAAAAATTCAGCGCTGTTTGCACAACGAAGCTGAGGTGGTTTAACGTTTATCATAAAGAAAATCACCGATCAACTGCCATAGAATATAATGTGAAACAAGGAAACCGGAATAGTACATTCATCAGATTGCCGATACCCAAAATGTGTTGTCTCATATATCTAGACAACAACGTGATGTAGAGACGCTATTTATTCGTCTTTGTACCGGCTATGCTCAGGAGAATCACATAGAATCATTATTATCTTGTGCATAGAAGGTGTCGTTTTCGAGTTACCGTAAACTACATAAATGCTACCTTTCTATACTATAGTACTATATATAAAAATTTGGTGTATTGTTGGGAAAATAATGTGATTTAAAAAGTTGTTTTGATCCTGGACAAGGGCACTAAAAACCACTAAAGAGATGTAGATGTATTTTCACACGTAAAGCTTGAAATCTAGTGAACCTATATTATTCAATCTGTTTCCTTTAAAAAAAAAATGTAAAATTAAATCGGTGATCGTTATTTATTTTGGAATGAAGGCGCATTAGGAGACTGTTACCAACAAGTTCTGAGCTGACCTATTTTTGATGGAAATTTCTGGTGATTTTTGATGAAAATCAGTGGCGATTCTGACTTGGGCGGTGCCCATCTTAATATAGGCAGGATTTCACTGGGGGTGGGGATTTCCAAGAGTTCAGTTCGCGTTCGAGTCCTAATGCCTACTGTACTTCGTAGGTCCTGTGACGTTAGTCACACTGCTCATGTATATATTTACATCGATGTGTTCGTGCCACAAAAAATGAAAGTATATTGGTGAATGTTCTGGTCATTTAGTGATCCGGCCCTGGTACATCGAGCAGTTGAATAGACTCGGAGTTAAACACATTAATACTGTTGCTTCACCAGCCTCCGTCTATAAATAGTTCGCTCAGCTGTATTGAGGTCGCTGTCCTCATATCTGGCCATTGAATCCAACAGCGAGAGAGCACCAGGCATGCCAGGTCTGTTCCCAAATTCCATGGTGTCATGTTTCCCTCGCTTAAATGATCGGACTTTTCTCCGTATGATATATACTGAAGTGTTAATTATAAATCTAATTTTAATCAGAATTATTTCAGATTAGAACTTGCTGGTAACAATGCCCTAATGCTCGTTCATGCCAAAAATCAAGGTTCTAATGTCAACGGTTCTCCTTATTTTGCCGACGAAAGGATTCGGATGGACTCACTCATTACCGGACAATTTGCGATCTGTAGCCTACTTCGTAGGAAAAATGTTCAAAGGGATTAAGGTATATTTCTGGTAAGGTCTGGCTGGGTGTTTTTGCAATGTAGGAATTTTTAAAAATAATCCCTAAAATTACCACGTGGTGGTACAACAGTTACGAGAACAATCTAATCTCTCATAGCCTTCAATAAGGCAGCTTTCAAATGCACGGGCACGATTTGCTGAAAATGGACCTACACAATTTGTTTCCGTTTGATATCGATCTTTGACATTCAGTGAGAGAAAAACGCATCTATCCACGCATTGACGCCCAGACTGCGTGTTTGTGATAAGATGTGACATCTGATTTTACATTTATTTGGAGTAAAGTTGCAATAACTAAACCCGATAGCCCGTTATGTCCGTGTTATATAATTCCTGTTAAAGAAGATAGTAATCAAGGAAGTGATAGCCAGTATAGCCGTGGGAAAATTCGTTTTGTTGTTTATAATAAATTCGCTTCACTTTCCCCGAAGCCAGTACAATGCAAAACTTACACAAAGTGTTCGAAGAGAAGGTATATTTCTGGCAAGGTCTGGCTGGGTGGATTTACAATGGAGGATTTTTAAAAAATTACCCCTGAAATTAAGTACTAAGTAGGGGTTCAACAATTATGAGAAAAATATAATCTCCCATATACTTCAATAAGGGAGGTTCCAAATGCACGAGCACAGTTTGCTGGATATGGCCCTACACAACTTTGTTTCCTTTTGATATCGATCAGTGAAATTCGGTGAGTGGAAAACGCATGTATCCATGCATTGACGCCCAGACTGCGTGTTTGTGATAAGATGTGACATCTGATTTTACATTTAGTTGGAGTAAAGATGCAATAACTAAACCCGATAACTCGTTATGTCCCTGTAATATTCCTGTTAAATAAGATAGTAATCAAGGAAGCACTTATTTTGCCAGCGTTATGAAATTCAGCCATATATAAAATCTCCTGGTCCATAATCTAATTTCAGTAACACCAACTGAATATGGTACCGAAATGAAGAGGAATAGATGTATCATGGCCGAACACCGTAATACCCAAGCTTACAGGCCGGTAGTTGTTCTGCTGGCCTTCTGTTATTTGTGGTTCTCTAGTACTACTGACGGGTCAGTCAACGTGGACCTGGAGCAGGAAAATAAGAAGTCACACGAACACACTTGTATTGAGCTCCCAGGCAAGACATTCGACTGCAGCAATCGTGGACTCAGGGATATCCCCAACACCACCTTTCCTAATGGACTCTTGGAACTCGATCTGAGTCGAAATGCACTGACGAGAGTCAACAGCGATACTTTCAGGAAGCAAATTGCGCTGCGTCTTCTAGATCTATCTCGCAACAATTTAACGAAACTGGAGCCAGGTGCGTTTAGCGGGTTGAACGAATTACAAACTCTGTGCCTAAGATCCAATCGCCTTGTTCTTAGCGACTCGACGTACACAGATACCCTAATGCAAGATCTTGGCAACTTGGAAGTTCTGCGTATAGATGGAAACATACAAGAGAAGGAACCTTCGCATACATTTTCCTGTCCTATTAAGGCATTTCAAATGTTACCAAAGTTGAAAAAGCTCTATACAGATATTCCACAAAACATTGAAATAGGGTCATGTTTTGGGGGGCTGGATCAGCTAACAACCTTGTCCTCTGGCTCGTGCGAGGCGTGGGATTTTTATTGCTGTAAAATTCCGACGCTCTTCAATTCCACATTTGAAACATTTCGGGGCAAATTGACAGAGTTACAGCTGACAAGCTGCAACATTCACCACATCGAACTAGGAGCGTTTAGTCCCCTGAAACACCTCGACGTCCTCGATCTGACCTATAATTGGGATCTGACACTAACAAATGCCTTCCAAAGCTTATACGGTTTGCAGGGAAGAAATATGAGTCGTCTCATTTTGCGTCATTTGAATTCAGCAAGCGAGAGTACACCTATCCGTAACTTCGTGTTGTCCCAGAATTTAACCCGATATATTCAGACGATTTGTGTTAGGCATGTCGATATTTCCGCCAACTACATATTTCATATTGACGAGGATCATCTTCCTCGGATGGGAAAACCATCCTGCTTGCAGGAATTCTACTTCAGGAAACATTCGCTGAGATTTTTGCCAAAGTCGTTTATTTTCAATTCGATGGTGAGATACACAGCCTTGAAAATTGTTGATGTGAGTGGTGGATTCTCACACCAACCGGACAAAAACTTGGTGGAGGACGAGTCATATATCCGGACAGTCTCTAAAAGGAAGAATTTGGCTGCAATGGGAAGGCAAATAATGCTCGACTTGGAATGGCTCAACATAAGCAGTGTGGTAACATGGGTACCACTTGAATGGCTACAACATAATTTTTTCTCATTAATGAATGTAACAAAGCTTAAAGGCTTAGATGCCTCTTACAACTTTATAAGCGGATGTAACTACGTCGTCAGTGGTCTCAACGAACTGCTGGTCTTAAATGCATCTGGTTCTGACTGCTCAGAAATTTCCTCGGAACTCTTCAGGAACTTTGGAAAGTTGAGTATATTGATATTAAGAGATTCCAGACTTAACGTCGGCTTTGGAAAATACCAGAAGGGTGACGTGTTTAAATGGCTGACGAATTTGCGTGAAATCGACTTGTCCCAAAATGATTTTCTCCGCATCCATCCGGATATCTTTACTCCGTTGCCAAACTTATCAAAAGTTCTGCTACAGGGAAACAAATTCGAAAATGTTCCTCTCGCTTGTCTTAAAGTGCCCACATTGCAGTATCTCGATATCTCAGACAATGTTATCTCAAAGCTTGAGGAACGCGAGAGGAACCAGTTTGATGCTCTTAATATGGCCGCCCGAGCGAATGATACAATCTTTTCACTGATTCTTACTGGAAACCCACTAGACTGCACTTGCGATACAGTGGATTTTGTTGATTGGATATTCACAACGCACGTGAACATAATATACACTGATCGTTGTATACTGAAAAACGGTAGTTTTATAACTCTGGAGTCACTGAAAGAGGTCTGGGCCGAGTTCCAAATCGCTTGTGAGAGTAGGTTCTTGCTAATCGTGGCTATGTGCGGATGTGCGCTGTTGGTATTGGCCATAATTCTTGGTGTTCTGGGTTATCGCAATAGATGGCATCTGCGATACTGGTTCCGAACGTTCTGTCGAAACGACTACAAACCCATACCAGAGAACTTTGACTTCGACGGATTTGTCTGCTACAACCACGAGGACTACAAGTGGGTCTTTCATCGCCTTAGGAGGATTCTTGAAGACAGACGCAATGGTTATAAACTGTGCTTACATCACAGAGACTTTCCACCGGGTGAATATATTCAACAGAACATTGTTGACGCCATAAATATAAGTAGAAAGATCATACTTGTGCTCACAGAGAAGTTCATCCGATGTGACTGGGGAAAGTTTGAAATTCAGATGGCGGGGATGCGATCGGTCAGAGATGGAAGCCACAGTTTGATCATCGCCATACTTCTAGAGGACATGCCTGTCTCTAAAATGCCCAAGGTTGTTCATAACCTTTGGCACCGAATCACTTTTTTGACCTGGCCACATACCCACCGTGAACAGGCCTCATTCTGGAAGAGACTTGGGAAAGCGATGAAGTAACCAACTTCTCAGTATGTCCTGTAGCAACCTCGATAATGAGCTAAGATGGGGAACTCACACAATACAGGCAGGTTGGAACGGAATTTTCAATCCTGGACGTTGATTGGCTCACTGGTCCAGAAAAGTGGGATATTGACAAAACGGACGTGGTAATCGTGGAAGCAGATTGGCTGCATTGTATATCGAAGTCCCGCAGTCGAAGATTTCCACCGTCTCAGATTAACTGAGAGAGATACGGCATTGAAATACAACTCGATTCATTGGAGTATCTAAGATCCCTCACCACATAAGATATTCCGAGAGAGTGCGCCACACAACAATCCGGTTCCCCAGATTATCTCCTTTGATATACAGATGCGATGCCTATTGTGTGACATGGAGGAACTTAGTTATTCAACCGACGACGTAAAAGTTCATCAAGTAAAACCTAATTAAATCTTTTGATAAATGTAGTCAAGTTTGAGTCTGAAATGGTTGCCACCAAAGGCGGTATATATCGTAAGAAAATGCTTTCTCTTACATGTGTGGATAACCTGTCACCGAATAACTTCAATCAGGAATAGTTCAATCGTGGAATACTTTTTGAAATAGGAGGGGAGCAGGAAAAAGGGAAAATGACACCTTGCTGTTACTTTGATGAGGACAAAAATTTGTTTCAGTAATTTTGCAGAACAATTTTGTTTCGTACAGAAACTGTACTTGTGTATAACTCATGTGCCCCAGACTCCCTCCCCTCTCACGTATACGTAATTATGTACTAACCAGTATAAGCAAAGTCCAAAGTCAAAAATGAGAACAGGTAACAGCCTGGAAATCTAATCTGGTCTCACAGTCAGAAAAATGTGATAACTATCACCCCGAAAAGGTGATGAGTTAGCCATCACCATTTTTTATGATCAACTTTACAAATGATGGTCATCACCTCTGAAGAGTGATGAGCAATGAGTGTAAATTTAGGTCATCACCTTTTAAGGATAATGAGGCAAAATCATCACCCCTAAAAGGTGATGGCCATCATTTAAATGTGATGGCTCTAACTCATAACCTTTTAAAGGTGATGGCCAGGTCTGATCGTCATTAAAGGGTGATTTTTCTTCTTGTGTTTCTCGAGTGAGTAGTAACAAAACTAGATAATGTCATTAGTGTATGTGGATTAATTTTGGTTGTTGGTGTCATATTATTACAATTCACGGAATTTCCTCAAGAACTACCACTGAAGGTAAGAACTGTCAAATTTCTGACATTCGTGGTGTGTTAAAAAAAATGTCTTGTTGCCGAAAATTTGGGGTATGAAAACTCAGAATATTCTCAATGCCGTATTATTATCGTCTAAAGAAGAGAGTTATCTTAATTTGCGGTTTGTATACTCATAGACTTTGAAATAACACTAACCTCCCCCCCCCCACTGGATAATGTTTTGTGATGTAGTTGGGTACTCCCCACCTTCAACCTCCAGTAATGAATGTTAAAGATTGGAGGTACCGTACGATTATGGTTATCGTTTATTGCAGTCTATTATTTCGTCAAACTGTAAGATGTTTGGTATGATTAGATGCATGATGGTGCATGATCTTGAAGGATATATCTGAAATGACATCATAAGCGCATCGTACATGTTTAAACGTAATTTAGTCATTTAGTGCATTTAATATCTTTTTTCAAAAATACCAAATATGCCACAGTGTGAAATATTGGTATTCTATCAATATCGTCATTCCGGAATTGTGTTCTAGAGCCTGGAAACTTGATTTGTTGAAAAAGAAGAAAAAACATAGAAGAAAAAAAATTACTTTCAATCATCAGCAGTGCATGTCCAATACATTTCCAGGTGATTTGAGCGCAAATAATATGTTTATTTATTATACAGATCATACAGTTTAGGAAAGGGCGAAAATTGAGAAATACTGTTTTCATAGGCGTGCTCAATGGTTATTTTACGGAAGGGCGAAAAACATGTATATTAATTTTCCCACTGTATTAAAAGATCACAAGGTTTAAGATCACGAGAACAAAAGAACAAAGGTATAGGAACTAAGGGGTGTTAAAAGGTGACGAGGTCAAGAGTGCACGAGAACAAATGAACACAAGGGGGTAAAAAGTTCGCCAGGTTGAACTTTCATGGTGTGGAATGCTGTCACTGATACTTGATCACTTCTTACATGTCATACTGCCAGTGTGGTATACGAACCATTTGTCACCCCAGAGAAGCATCGCTATCAAAAGAGTTTGGTATTCGGATAAGGCAATCAAACTATATGTGTTATTCTACGAAAATTTCTACCTTTTCTCTCTGACAATGATTGACGTTTAGTTCACGGAGATTAACATCTTCACACGGCAAGATCTTTTAATATTCCTACGCCCTAACAAAGCCAGACTTTTCAGCGGAAGTAAATTCTTAGGTCATCACGGTTTACCACGCATACTGTCTGGAAATTATGCCATATTTGGATACTGTTTCAGAATAATGTATATATATATTAGTCCACGTGCTATCGTGTGTAATTACTGTGGGAGTGATTTTGAAATTGTTTCACCAAGCTAGCCACCTGATTGGCTAACAAATGTAGCTTCAAAATCGCACGAAATTTATATAGCGCTGAAGTCAGATATAATATTCCGTGATATTATATCTGAGTTTACTGGGATTGCTGTGCTTTTACATGTTATTTTTTCTGGAACCTATCACGCTACAAATTATTTGTTTGTAACATTATGTTTCAATTTGCGATTTCTGATTACTGTTTTTCGTATCGCTGGTGTCGTATTTAAATGGCTTATATTATATTACAACTTCGTCTATCACATGTTACTTTTATGGCTATTGTTCTGTTACGTTTTTGTGTAAAGTCATCATTTAGCAGAGAAAGGCTTAATTGGGTCGCATACGCATGCACAATAGATTGTGTGTCGCACTTCAGGTTCGAGCACTCAAGAATGCGCATACGACTCAAGTTGGCCCTTTCTGTTTAAGCAGCTTCCGGTCACATGACTTCCGTTGATGACGTCCCTTCCGGTCACGTTATTTCCGTGTACGGATTGTCCGGTAAAGAAGTCTGAATAAGTTTCAATATGTCGAAGCAACTTTGAGCTTGTCCTAGGGAAAAAGGGGGGGGAATGGCGGCCTTGATCGACTGCCAGAGGATGTAGTATTATAATACCGTATAAGTCATGTTATTTCCACAACATTCGTCCATAAGTCGGGGGGCCATGCCCGAAATTTTGAAAGTGATAAACCTAGAGAGTAGAATATGAAAAACCATCCAGGTCATTTGTGTAGATCCTAGGGACTACGGAATGGCTGTTTTTCACTTTGGCAAATTACTTTACCTGGTGATTTGGGTCATAATAATCGAGGCACGGCCGAAAACGTGTTTTTGAAAATTTCAATCCAATTCCGTTTGTTTAATATATTTATTTCCGTAACCATGGTGCTTAAGATCAAAGCTTTACGTTTTGCATTCTACACCAGCCCGTTGCATACCACAAATACACATAAGTATATTTCTGTAAGGTATTTTGGTATTTAATTGCGTACCTTGATCGATTCACCCCCACCCTATAGCTGAACAGTATAACGCCCAGTATCAATTGTGGCTAACTATAAAAGCATTCTCCTATAAAAATAACGAAGTTTGAATATCTATTCTTAGCATCATAGTTGATCTTAACACCCAGGTAACACACAGAAATACATATATCCGTTCTTGCTATATCCTGACTAGTCAAGTAACATGAATCTGACTTTATCATTCACGCCGTAAGATTCAATGAGATTCACCGACGAAAATAAAACGTTGTAAAACAGACCAGGAATTTACATCCACACCACACCAAGTTCCACGGTCACTATGTATAGTCCATCCAGTTAAGCGATACACCAAAAATAGAGGCCAAAAACACATACTTGCATTCCAAATGCAGCAGAGAAAATCCGCGTGAAGAAATGTAAACATCTCCACCATCTTGATGCAAGGGCTTTTCCAAAAATTAGAACCACCCCACTATTGAATGGTCCGGAATACGATGCATCTATCACATGTACAATAACGGCTTCTGAGTGACTCTAAAAACGAGGTGTTCGGTTTGACTGTTATTTTTTTCCTTGGTGTGTTGCATTTATACATCGAAAATATAATTTCCTCGTGCTTACTTCAAAAGTTATTAGCTTCAGAGAGAAAATACTGAAATTTCGTATTCTGAATTTTCACCGACAAGAGATTTGTCAAATAAATATTACGAGCATTTAAAAATAGGCATTTGTTTGTTTTTGCAATTTTTGGCGATATTCTTAGAGGGAATTCCCTTCATATGAAAACTATGACACATTTTACCAAAACGAGTCCTATATTTTCAAATTCGGTGAGTTTGATCCTAAACGATACTGAAAAATCGTTTTGGTTAAAGGTTTCATATTTTTATAATTTAGAAATATGTCAAAACGCATGGAATGTTCTGTACGGGTGTAGTTCACCGCCATTCGGCACATGATTCCTCCGGATGAAATTGTAACAGCTGTTAGGCCGAATGGTTAGAGTGTCGGTTTTGGGGTTCCAAACTCCAAATCACAAAAAAAAAAAAAAAAATTGTTTTCATTTTTCTATTTTCTCCCATTTTGATTTTGGACTTAAAACAATGAAATAATGACGTGAAATCAAGACAGCGAACCGCTAACGCAAAAATAATCGTTCATGTTATTATAATTCGTAAATAGAGTTGCACACACACACAGCCACACCACATCAACCATTAGTTGAATATTGTGACGATCCAGTAGAGCAAAACAATAATTGATACACATATATATAAATTTTACATAAGAGTATTTCGTCTGTGGGCAGTGGAAAGATAAAACTTGTAACTATATGAAAGGAAAAGTTATAATGTAAAACTGGTCTTCTATGAAGGCACGTTAGGCCAAAAAACGGAAAATTGCTGGTTCACAGTAGTTAGAACTATTCTTTAATATTTCGTCACTATAATATGGCTATATATTTTCTAATTTTGCCGCTATTGTAGTTTTTCAGAGTTTTGCAACTTAAACATATTCTTCATATACTCAGAAAATGATCCTCCGCAAGTGTTGACGCTTACTTTCCCAAGTGATAATGTTTGTGCCAATAAGTGTTTTTGCCCTTACTTCCTCACTTATTGATCTCTGAACTTTTGGAAGAGAGTTTGGAGTTTTTGAGAAGGTTTATAAATTAATATAACTGATTATTGTTCGTAAATAGTTGGGTTGTTCATGAAAATAAAGTGTTGGGGAATACCTGAGCATTACGTCACAAAAAACCAGCAGGCTCGGAGCGAGACAACAGAGCAGCAAAGAGCGACGCTGAAGGGGGAAAAATCCATCTAAAGCAAACACCGCCTTTGCTTCCTTATGTAACAAGCAATTATAATCTACTGGTGTCTTTTGAAACAATCACTCCCATTACTCACAAAATCCAAAATGGCCGCCATAATACAAAGTATGACCACATTAATTAACCACATTTTGATATAGATTTTTGGACTTCTGTTGGCGCAACAAAATTTCGCAACCCCCATGCAGTTACTATTTATTAAAAATTATTATATCAGGTCAGCGATAATGTTCTAAAGGAAGCAGCCTTTAACATGTTGGAAAGCAATTCGGCAAGGAAACATTTTTCTCTGTGTCTTTTGTACAGTTTCTCAACTTCAGCTGATATCTGTTGAACAGAGTTAACGTTTCTGTTGTTATCTGTCATATATCAGTGTAACTGAATCGGCACTTTACTTATCTACATTGGTCGAATAGACTGGTTCCGTCCCAGATGTCCCGGCGTTTAGACGATTTTCTACCCAATCATCTTGATCTGTTCGCTGAAATCAGATTCATTTATTTATCGAAAGTGAACTTGTTCAGGCATTGGAAATAATTTTCAGTCAACATGATCGGACACATATTTTTTCAAGCCAATAAAATTACAACATTAGCCAACACTGCGAGATAGCTTCTGTTATTGTATTGTCCTGAGTAGGAGAGTATATTATACCGATACGTAAGCGCTGGATAAGAGGAAGTTTGTCATTCAACGGAAAGACTCTATGAGAGACGAACTGTTGGATAACGACGCACTTCTACTATGCGAACCTATCTAGCTATTGTAAAGAACCGTTTGGATAATGGACTTTTTTGAAGAATTTCTTGACACACACAATAATTAATTGGTGTGAAATGATGTTAGAGATGATGCTTTATGCTCTCTGATGGCGAGAACATTATTCAAGAAAGGAAAATTGGAGGGAAACCGTGGTCAAAGTATGCCTTTCAGTTACTTCTGCTTGAAAGCCACCGTTATGAAAAGAAGACTGGACAGATTGATAATGAACTGAAAGGTTGCTATTAACGCCACGATGGCATCGCTGTGTCGGACTCAAACATTGCCGTCATCGAGCGGCACACTAATTGTCGCTGTCTCAACCGTTCCGGAAATATGATAAACCATTCCATAACTCATGCCAGGAGCAGCCTATTCATGATATTCAAATTGGTTTCTTCACCGTTAATATCTGTCCAACTAGCTGGAGGGAAAGGTTCTCAAGAATTTAATGGGCCGATATCCAAAGCGATCGGCGTGGACGAAAACTGATTTGCTGGTTACTGATGTATTGACATTGTTGTTCTGGACAGAAGAATTTTACAGCAAAACTGTTAGAAAGGTCTTGGTAATTGTCAATTCCCCAATTTTCAGAATACAAACTATGATGTTAGTTGATTATACCGTTGTATAACTGGACTCTATGGAATTACATCTCACTGCAATATCAACTATCACGGTCCAGGTACTCCTCAAAACATTTGAAATATTTGACAAAATTATTGTGCACATCATCTCTTGCCAAACAAATAAGTAGACATTAGGAATAAACAAGGTCAATTCTATGAAAACCGGCACTAGCCGGCATCAATTAAACAATAATAGATACTTTAATTTGGAGATGTTGTTCTGGTCTCAATTTCCTTCTCAGATGAAATGAAATCCTGGGCTTTTTTTCTCCAGGATTGAAATTTGGAGCTAGAATCTCCCTGATCCTAAAATTGCTATATATAGGGCTTTAAGCGAAGTTACATTTCCCAGAAAAAGCCCCCAATTGTTCCCGGCTTAAAAAAAAATTTCTGGTGTCTTTTGTACAAATCCTTATGAGTCAAAGTTTCTCAACTTCAGCTGATATCTGTTGAACAGAGTTAAAGTTTATGTTGCTCTCCTCTGTATAAATCAGTGTAGTGTAACTGAATCGGTATTTTACTTATCTACATTGGTCGATTAGACTGGTTCCGTCCCAGATGTCCCGGCGTTTAGACGATGTTCTACCTAATCATCTTGATCTGTTCGCTGAAATCAGATTCATTTATTCATTGTGAAAGTGAACTCCGATCAGATATTGGAGATGATTTTCAGTCAACATGATCCGACACATTTTTTTTTTTTCAAGCCAATAAAATTACAACATTAGCCAACACTTCTGATGCGGGATAGCTTCTCTTATTGTATTGTCCCGAATAGGAGAGTGTGATATCGGTACGTAAGCGCTGGATAAGAGGAAGTTTGTCATTCAACGTAAAGACTCAATGAGAGCGAGACGAACTGTTGGAGAACGACGCACTTCTACTATGCTAACCTATCTAGCTGTTGTAAGAACCGTTCGGATAATGGACATTTTCGAAGAATTTCTTGACACACCAAAGAATTAATTGGTGTGAAATGATGTTACAAATGATGCTTTATTCCCTCTGATGACGAGAACCTTATTCGAGAGCGTAAATTGGAGGGAAACCGTGGTCAATGTATGCCTTTCAGTTACTTCTGCTTGAAAGCCACTGTAACAGTTATGAAAAGAAGACTGGACAGATTGAAAATGAACTGAAATGTTGCTATTAACGCCACGATAGCATCGCTGTATCGGGCTCAAACATTGCCGTCATCGAGCGGCACACTAATTGTCGCTGTCTCTACCGTTCCGGAAATATGATAAACCATTCCATAACTCATGCCAGGCGCCGCCTATTCTTTGATATTCAAATTGGTTTCTTCACCGTTAATATCTGTCCAACTAGCTGAAGGTAACGGTTCTCAAGAATTTAATGGGCCGATATCCAAAGCGATCGGCGTGAACGAAAACTGATTTGCTGGTAACTGATTTATTGACATTGTTGTTCTGGACAGAAGTATCGGCAGATACTTCATGTAGGAGGCTATTAGAGTCTTTGTGCAGCTGAAGAGGCTCTAGTCTAGACACATTGTTGTCCCCAGACTTGGCTATTGTATGCATTGTTTCGTGATTCTTACATGGAGTATGAACCGAAGTATCTTACAGCAGTTCTGTTAGAAAGGTCTTGGTAATTGTTAATTCCCCAATTTTCAGAATACAAACTATAATGTTAGCTGATTATACTGTTGTATAACTGGACTGTACGGAATAACATCTTACTGCAATATCAACTATTAAGATCCAGGTCCTCTGAAAGCATTTGGAATATTTGAAAAAATTATTGTGCACATCATCTCTTGTCACGCAAATAAGTAGACATTAGGAGAAACAAGGTCAATTCTATGAAAACCGGCACTAGTTCGCATCAATTAAACAACAATAGATACTTTAATTTGGTGATGTTGTTCTTGTCTCAATTTCCTTCTCAGATGAATAGAAATCCTGGGCTTTTTTTCTTCAAGATTGAAATTTGGAGCTAGATTCTCCCTGATCCTAAAATTGTATAGGGCTTACGTAACATTGGGTTAATGCAATTATTTTACATTAAAGGCCAATTCACAGCCCAGAGAGCGCAAAGAATTGGCGCTACAAACGGACCCCATTCACCGGCCTTTTTCTCGGTAGTTGAATATGGCAGGGCGAAATCATATTTACTCAGGGCATTACAGCAGGGTAATTTCGCTCTTGAAATGCGTCTTTCAGTCCGGACAGGGAAATTGCATAGCACTATGATAGTGGAAGAATATTTCCATAAAAGCTATAAAATGTTGATGGAATCGATGAGGCAGAATAATCACATATAATCTGGTTATATACTTTACTGGATCCCAACTATAACATATAGCTCCGAATGACTATGAAAGCAGAAAGTTCACCCGGTAAATTCCCTGTTATGTTTGTTGAGCCAAAAATTCAGTTTTCCAATTCTGCACAAAAGACTGCGAGAAATAATGCAGAAGAGCTGTATGCTGACCTTCGCAGTCAAAAGTTATGTTAAATAACCTCGCCTAATTTTAAATTGGGCATTGATTTGGAGATGACGTGATATATTATTATACGCTTAAAATAGTACCCCTTTAAGGATGTCCGCTGGTGGTAAATCAAAGTAATTAACTTTTTGAATAATGTGTATTGTTGCATTCATAATTGTGTGATATGAGAAAAAACAATGAAAAAAATATAGGTTGGTGTGCATTTTTTAGCTGTAGGGAACGTCAAGTGGACTGACCCATGCTCAATTTGATAACCCAGAAAGCATAGGGAATAGCCCTAGTTTTGAAGCATATTCATGAAAAATTCATATAAATAGTATTTAACTTTTTCTTATATTCTAACTGTTTGCAGATAATCACAATGTCTATCAAAATTTAGCAAATTGGATGGATGTTGGTGTGCAAAATTCTCAGCTAGAAGGCTTTTAAAGGAAATCCCCATCTCTTAACCTAGGGAAGGGAGATAACCCAATAGAAAAACAGGCAAAATGGCTGCCAAAGACAAAAACCACCAGCGGACATCCTTAACCAAAATAACTCAATTACAACATATCTATACCTTGACAATCAGTAGGAAGGTCATGATCATTTTTGGTTGCAGTTGTCTCATTTAGATATATTCAATATAACATTTAATTACTGAAATGTATGCAGAAAGCGAAAAACAAACAGAAGGATTTTGATCACTAAATTTTTTCTGCCGGGGAATCCGTCATAAATGCGCAGGCTTAGATAAAAAATAAAATAAAAATAAAATAAAATAAATAATAATGATAAAAAATAAATGTTTCAGTGGGTTATAGCGATTTTAAATCTCACGGCGAATGCATATTTACGGAATGAAAACGAGCTCGAGGCCGTGAAACTCGTGATGCCATGTTGGCGACGGCTCGACAAAGACAATTAACCCGTATCACCACATTTACCCTCGGAGCCATTGATGTTCACCTGTGACAAATTGAATTAAAGTCTGTATCTGCACTGTGGTTTTGTGGAAATTCCACCAGACATGTTTCCCCGAATGTTACATATGAGAAATTCATTTTCATAACCAGCATTTACTTGAAAAAAGGTGTGGTCGTTAATGATCCGTTAAATCAGCCAATGTACAGTCGATTTTAATGATGAATTTGGAAACCTCAAAAGATACTGGTTCTAGAAATTTGTGGTTCATACTCCATGTAAGAATAACGAGAGAATGCAAACAATAGACACGTCTGGGAGCAACAATATGTCTAGACTGGAGCCTTTTCAGCTGCACCAAGACTCCGACAATAGTCTCCCACATGAAGAAACTTCCAAATACGGTAGGAACGGTCAACGGAAAAGATGTTGTTGATTTTGCCGGGAACCACTGACACGCGGGGATATATTTGACTTTTCGTAAAATTGCCTAAATTAAATACATCTACTTAAATTTTCCGTGTATTCAGCATTACACGATAATGACAAATATAATTACATTTGCACATTTTTGTTTTATTTTGAATTTAACCCGAAATTACGGAACTGTTCTTATATCCCGCTATAACGACAGTAACGTGTTGCATAGCTGGACTGGGTATCGGCAATGAATTTGATACGAGCTGAACAGTGAATATCTTTGTCTGGAAGGACAGATTTCGACCCAGAAAAAGTGCTCCTGAAAAAGTCGTCCTTTCTGCACTTGTCATTTACGGGCAATTATCTCGAACATACAAAGACTGTCAGACCGGCATTAGTATTATATGTACAAGTCGACCATTAGATTTTCCAGTTGTATCATTTAGGTATAATTTATCGGTCCGATGTTACGGTTTCGAATTGATTTGGCAGTGAAGGATTTTATACATTCTATATCTAGATCGTGATGCAAGTAATCTTCATCCGGTATTTGGAGTCTTGTTCCTGTTTATACGACGATATATGTGGAGGAGTAAATGCCCATTCACAAGCTAAAATATATACAGCTGGCTGAGATGTCTCGCAAACATGACGTTATGCGGTCATCACGGGACCACTGAGCTCATTAACGAGTTTACTGGCGATAATTGGGCTATATAACTCACACGACCTCAGTATCTCTTCTGAAACAAATTCCCGAGAGAGAGAGAGAGAGAGAAAAAAAAAATACAGTTCTTCGACACTGTTTTACGTCACTTTTGACCGTGAGTTTTCACAGGAGATTTCCGGTTAACGCTACACTGCATTTCAACTTAATTTGAATGAACTGGACATATAGTCATAACAATTTAAAGATGAATCTCCTGGCTTTTGAACAATATATAACTTGCTAAATATACTTGAACATAGATGTAGCTTTAAAAGTCAACGTGAGGTGCTGTATATATATGAAATTTAATCTGCAGTATAAACGCGTCCAGTTTGACATCGGTTGATCAGCCTATGTCCATTGTACAATCGATAACCTGCATAATTATGGTAAGATAACGCAGGAGATGAATTAAATATTTTTTGCCCCCTTTTCCGCGCAGAAAAGCAGGAATTTTGAAGAAAATTGACGAAAACATCCCTTTTTATCACCCTACATGGCTGCCATTTTGAATTTTCAACATGATAAACTGAAAAGTCACGGAGTCTCAGCTCTAAATTGTTTGTCGTTCCAGAGACAGGGCAGAAAGTTTGATAGGGGGGAGGGGGCTTTTAAAAAACTATGAGATTTATATAGGGCTGAAGTCAGATATAATATTCCGTGATATTATATCTGTATCTACTGAGATTGCTGTGCTTTTACATGCTATTTTTTCTGGCGCCTATCACGCTACAAAGTATTTGTTTGTAACATTATGTTTCAATTTGCGTTTTATGACTAGTGTTTATGGTATCGCTGGTGTCGTATTCAAATGGCTTATAATATATATATTCATTATATTACAACTTCGTCTATCACGTGTTACTTTTATGGCTAGTGTTCTGTTAGGTTTTTGTGTGAAGTTATCAAGTTTAACATTTTCAACATTTGTGCACCTTCTTACTTCATATGGATACTTCGTCTATCGACATCTTATTAGCAGAGAAAAGCTTAATTGAGTCGCATACGCATGCACAATAGGTTGTGGGTCGCACTTCAGGTTTGAGCACTCAAGGTTTCCGTTTAAGCAGCTTCCGGTCAGATGACTTCCGTTGATGACGTTCCTTCCTGTCACGTTATTTTCGGGTACGGATTGTCCAGTACACAAGTCTGAATAAGTTTCAACATGTCGAAGCAATTTGAGCCTGTACTATCAAAAACAAAATGGCGGGCTTGATCGACCGGCCGAGGAACAATTCTGAACCTGTGGGGACGGTGGTTGAGGTCGGGAAGACAAAGCAATAGTGATAACATGCTATCATGTAGTATTATAATACCATATAGGTTATGTTATTTCCACTGTATTCGTCCATGAGTCGAGGGGAGTGGGGGGGAGGGGAATGTTCCAAACATTTTGAAAGTGATAAACCTAGAGAGTAGAATATGAAAAACTACCCGGGTGATTTGTGTAGATCCTGGGGACTACGGAATGGCTGTTTTCCACTTCGGCAAATTACTTTACCTGGTGATTTGGGTCATAATAATCGATGCACTGCCGAAATCGTATTCTTGCAAAATTTCAATCCAATTAAATTTGTTTAATGTAATTATTTCCGTAACCATGGTGCTTAAGACCAAAGCTTCACGTATTCTATTCTACATCAGCCCGGTACATACCACAAATACACATAAGTATATTTCTATAAGGAATTTTGATATTTAAATTGCCTACCTGGGTCGATTTCACTCCCACCCTATAGCTGAACAGTATAACACCCGGTATTAATTGTTACCAAATATAAAAACAACAATAGGCAAGTTTGAAAATAACGAAGTTTGAAATCTGTTCTTAGTATCATAGTTGATCTTAAAAAATACAAGTGAAGAAATGTAAACGTCTCCACCATCTTTATGCAAGGGCGTTTCCGAAAATTAGAACCACCCCCCTTTCTAATGGTCCGGAATACTTGGATCGTACGGCATGACTCTGATAATAAAACCCAGACTAGTACGAAACGTAAATGTAAGTTTACCCGTATGTGAACACGACGCATCTTTCACAATATGTACAATAATGGCTACTAAGCGAAGTTACATTTCCCACACAGAGCTCCCAAATTTTTCCCGACTCTAAAAATTTGCTTCCTTATGTAACAAGCAACTATAATCTATTGGTGTCTTGTGAAAAAATCACCCCCATTTCTCGCAAAATCCAAGATGGCCGCCATAATATATACAAAATATGACCACAAATTAACCACATTTTGATATAGCTATTTGGACTTTCGGAACAAAATTTCGCAACACCCATGTAGTTACTATTTATTAAAAATTATTATATTGGGTCAGCGATAATGCTCTAAATGAAGCAGCCAACATGCCGAACATGTTGGAAAGAAATTCGGCAAGGAAAAATTTTTTTTCCGGTGTCTTTTGTACAAATCCTTATGAGTCAAAGTTTCTCAACTTCAGCTGATATCTGTTGAACAGAGTTAACGTTTCTGTTGCTCTCCGCTGTTTTAAGCAGTGTAACTGAATCGGTATTTTACTTATCTACATTGGTCGAATAGACTGGTTCCGTCCCAGATGTTCCGGCGTTTAGACGATTTTCTACCCAATCATCTTGATCTGTTCGCTGAAATCAGACTCATTTATCCATTAAAAGTGTACTCCGTTCAAACAGTGGAAATGATTTTCAGTCAACATGATCGGACACATATTTTTTTGAAGCCATTAAAATTACAGCATTAGCTACCACTCCTGATGCGGGATAGCTTCTCTTATTATATTGTCCTGAGTAGAAGAGTATTATACCGGTACGTAAGCGCTGGATAAGAGGAAGTTCGTCATTCAACGTAAAGACTCAATGAGAGCGAGTAACTGTTGGAGAACGACGCACTTCTACTCTGCGAACCTATCTAGCTGTTGTAAAGAACCGTTTGGATAATGGACATTTCTTGACACACCAAATAATTAATTGGTGTGAAATGATGTTAGAGATGATGCTTTATGCTCTGCGATGGCGAGAACCTTATTCAGGAACGGAAAATTGGAGGGAAACTATGGTCAAAGTATGCCTTCAGTTACTTCTGCTTGAAAACCACCGTTATGAAAAGAAGACTGGACAGATTGAAAATGAACTGAAAGGCTGCTATTAACGCCACGATGGCATCGCTGTGTCGGGCTCAAACATTGCCGTCATCGAGCGGCACACTAATTGTCGCTGTCTCAACCGTTCCGGAAATATGATAAACCATTCCATAACTCATGTCAGGCGCCGCCGATTCATGGTATTCAAATTGGTTTGTTCACCGTTAATATCTGCCCAACTAGCTGGAGGGAACGGTTCTCAAGAATTTAATGGGCCGATATCCACAGCGATCGGCGTGGACGAAAACTGATTGATGTATTGACATTGTTGTTCTGGACAGAAGTATCTTACAGCAGAACTGTTAGATAGGTTTTGGTAATTGTTAATTCCCCAATTTTCAGAATAGAAACTATGATGTTTAGTTGATTATACCGTTGTATAACTGGACTCTATGGAATTACATCTTACTGCAATATCAACTATCAATGTCCAGGTCCTGGTTCTCCTCAAAGCATTTGAAATATTTGAAGAAAAAGAATTATTGTTCACATCATCTCTTGTCACGCAAATAAGTGGACATTAGGATAAACAAGGTCGTTCTATGAAAACCGGCACTAGCTGGCATCAATTAAATAACAATAGATACTTTAATTGGGAGATGTTATTCTTGTCTCAATTTCCTTCTCAGATAAATAGAAATCCTGGGCTTTTTTTCTCCAGGATTGAAATTCGGAGCTAGATTCCCCCTGACCCTAAAATTGCCATATAGAGCTACGTAACATTGAGTTAATAGAATTTATTTTACATTAAAGGCCAATTCACATCCCGGAGACCGCAAAGAAGTGGCGCTACAAACGGACCCCATTCACCGGCCTTTTTCTCGGTAATTGAATATGGCAGGGCGAAATCATATTTACTCAGGGCATTACAGCAGGGAAATTTAGATCTTAAAATGCGTCTTTCAGTCCCGACAGGGAAATTACATAGCATTATGGTACCGGGGAGAATATTTCCATAAAAGCTATAAAATGTTGATCGAATCGATGAGGCAGCATAATCACATATAACCTGGTTATATACTTTACTGGATCCCAACTATAACATATAGCTCCGAATGACTATGAAAGCAGAAAGTTCACCCGGTAAATTCCCTGTTATGCTTGTTGGGCCAAAAATTCAATACCACACAAAAGGCTGTGAAAAAAGATGCAGAAGAGCTGTATGCTGTGAAAACCTTCGCAGTCAAACCTTATGTTAAATAGCCTCGCCTAATTTTAAATTGAGCTTTGATTTGGAGATGACGTGATATATTATTATACGCTTATAGCTATCCCATTAGAGGCAGTTTTTGCACCCCCGTGACAATTTGTCGTCTGTATCAATAAATATACAAGATAACCATAATAAACCATATATTTTATGAAAGCGTACATCGTAGGGATTCCAACTATATGATTTGTATAACCGACGCTGCTACTGTGTAGAAAATATTCCAATTTAAATAAATTAAAATGAAAACAATAGCGTCCAATTTTTAATTGAAATTTCATGAAAACTGTTTGTCTTGTTTCAACTTTGATGGTATACCTTGATAGGAGACAATTCGAACTAGTAAACTTTATCTCATTTTTTTTAAATTTTTGCCTGGTTTTGTTTTTACAGCTATTTTACTAAAATAAATTGGAAAAAACGTACTATTTTACGGTCGTTTGTCTTAAAAGTTGAATAATTAAAAAACTAACCCGAACTTACGAAAAGTGAGATAGATTTTACTAGATCACCTTATAAGTAACAAGCATGTCAAATTTCAAAAGCGTAGCATGGATACTTTTCGAGAAATAAACGTTTAAATATCAGATTTTGTACAAAAATGAAAGGCTAGAAATCGGGCAAAATGTGTCCAACTATACATCTGATCAACTGATCCAAATTTTTTGCTTGAATTCTATTGTCAAATACATTTTTAATCTGTCTAATGGGAGCTACTCGAATTCCTGTTTATTCTGGATAACTATTACTGTGAGTTTTTTTCATCAAGGCGGTTTAAAGTCCAATTTAAACTTTAAAAAGTTGCTAAAACATGTTCAGCTGAGAATTGTTCTTGGTAACTTCACGGCGAAATCTTATTTACTCAGGGTATTACAGCAGGGAAATTTAGATCTTAAAATGCGTCTTTCAGTCCGGACAGGAAAATTACATAGCACTATGGTACTGGGGAGAATATTTCCATAAAGCTATAAAATGTTGATCGAATCGATGAGGCAGCATAAACACATATTCTGGTTATATACTTTACTGGATCCCAACTATAACATATAGCTCCGAATTACTATGAAAGCAGAAAGTTCACCCGGTAAATTCCCCCTCATGTTTGCTGAGTCAAAAATTCAGTTTTCCAATTCTACACCAAAGGCTGCGAAAAAGATGCGGAACTATTATGCTGTGAAAACCTTCGCAGTAAAAAATTATGTTAAATAGAACCTCGCCTAATTTTAAATTTTAAAATATTACCCCTTTAACCAAAATAACCCAACTGAAACATATCTACACCTTGACAATCAATCGGAAGGTCATGATCATGTTTGGTTGCAGTTGTCATATTTAGATTTATTATACACCTATGCCCCTGCCCTATCCTTATAACATTAGCACGCGAGTCCAGTATTCTCCCATATTGGACAGTTACTTATTGGACAGTGTATCCTAGCAACGAAGGGTCATGCTCCGCCGGGACTATTTTTTATTTACAAACGAAAGGTCACGCAGACGACAACAACATAAACATGGCGAGCGATGACACGAATGTTGGGACTGATCTTGCAAAGTGGCTGTCCGATCTAAGTGGAAATGAACTTGATTTAATGTTTACACCATTTGAGGAGGAAATTTCTGTGTCCACAATCAGTGTTGAAACCAGTACGTCCTCGAGAGATGTTGCAGTTCCAAATGTGCAGACGTTCATAGATTCACAGAAAAAACAAAATACTGTGAAAACAACGAAACGAGATATACAAAACGTGCAGAGATGGCTATGGGAACAGAAGAGAGAGCCCCGACTGATCGAATTCATACCACCAGAGTTCTTAAACGTTTATTTGGCCGAACTGTCCATTAGCATACGGAAACAGGATGGAACAGAGTATGAACCGTCAAGCCTCGACTCTATCAAAAATTCTGTGGAACGACACTTGAAGGATAAAGCGTATGCCATTTCCTTGCGGGATCGTAGATTGCATAAAGCTAACCAAGCTCTGACGGCCAAAAAGATGGATCTCAAGAAGCAAGGGAAAGGTCGAAAACTCCAAGCTTCGCAGGCCATTACACCGCATGAAGAAGAGGTACTGTTTGCCTCCGATCAGTTGGGAAATAGAACCCCCCGGGCCCTCCAGTTCTCTCTCTTTTTCTTTATGGGGAAAACTTTTGGATTTCGCGGCCGCGACGAGCACAGGAAGTTGCAGTTTGGGGACATTACATTAAAATCCGACACAGACGGGCAAGAATATTTAGAGTGGATGGAGCGTGACAGCAAAACAAGAGACGGAAGCAAACGTGACGACTGGAGAGATGTCCCCCCGCGCCTTTTCGCCACAAAAAGTGAAGATAAATCATGCGATCCAGTCGAGTTGTATAAAGAATTTGTGAGTCGAAGACCAGTTGAAGCAAATAGCTCTCACAGTCCGTTTTATCTCACACCTATTCCAGTTAAACGTATCGAAACAAACGACAGAGTTTGGTACTATAACTCACCGATGGGCGTCGAAACACTGGGCTCCCTTGTGACGAAGGCAGTTGAAGCGGCGGGGATAACAGGTCGAAAGTCCAACCATTCGATCAGAAAAACCACAGCTAAAACCCTCACTAAAGCGGGTATCCCTGCTCACAAAATCATCCAAGTCACGGGACTTAAAAGCATTGCCTCACTTTCCAGTTATGACACCAGTATGGATTTTGAAGAATAGAAGAAAATGTCCGAGATCTTGAATTCTAATTCCCTGCAGAAGAAAGTCACTCCATCGTGTACGGTCTCCTCGTCGGCTTCAACGGCAACAAGTGAGCGCACAGCCGAGTCAATGCCATCATCAACACCGTCTACTGCTCGCGACGAAGCTGCTCAACCTGGTCAAGTCGGACAGTTATTCCGAGGAGCTATATTGAATAACTGTACATTTAACATTAATCTCACATCCCATGAATGATAGATAATCACTTTTGTATTGTTGAAAATTTGCGCTAAATCCTCCCGCGTGACTGTTCAGAACTGTTTCCCTGGGAGCGCGTGCTGAATTCGTGACCTATTTACCATATGTTGACTGTTCTATATCAATCCGCCATTCACAAATCTGTTACTACGTATTTTACTACGAATGTTACAGGTACTCGTCTTTATGAAATTGTGAATGTATTCAACTTTGAAAACATACCTCGTGTTGCTAAGTGATCATTTAGCTATTTAGATGTATAATAAATAGGTTATTGGTTGAATACTGACTGATGTGGACTCGTCCTATTTGTGGGGCGAATGTGCGGACTCGCAAGCTCGTCCGCACATCTTCGCCCCACAAAAATAGAACTCGTCCACATCAGTCAGTATTCAACCAATAACCTATAAATATTCAATATAACATTTAATTACTGAAATGTATGCAGAAAACGGAAAACAAACACAAGAATTTTGCTCACTATATTTTTTTTGCCGGAGAATCCTTTATAAATGCGCAGGTTTAGTCTTATTATTAAAAATAAAGATTAAAAAAGAAAATAAATAAAATAAATAATAATGATAAAAAATAAATGTTTGAGTGTATGGGTTATGGCGATTTTAAATCTCACGGCGAATGTATATTTACGGAATGAAAACGACCTCGAGGTCGTGAAACTCGTGACGTCTTGTTGGCGACGGCTCGACAAAAACAAGTAGCCCGTATCACCACATTTACCCATTTAGCCATTGATGTTCACCTGTGACAAATTGAATTAAAGTCTATATCTGAACTGTGGTTTTGTGGAATTATTTCTTGTTCCATGGGTGAATACCTCAGACTTAATAGCAGTGTGAATTGACGTCAAAATATCATATTTGTGCAGAATATGCGTCTGTATATTCTGCACTATGTTGAATGTTTTGCATTGATGTACTACTATCGTCTGAGCCTTCAAAATACAGTAAATTTTGTGTGCACATTTCTCAAAAGAGAAATTAGACCGAGAACCAGAAGAAAAGTAAACTAGCCAAAGTTGATCGCGAAACTGAAACATTACTTCGTTTTCATAACAATTATCCGCTTGAAATGAAAAAAAGGTGTGGTCGTTAATGATCCGTTAAATCAGCCAATGTACAGCCGATTTGTTGATGAATTTGGAAACCTTAAAAGTTACTGGTTAAGAAATATATGGTTCATACTCCATGTAAGAACCACGAGACAATGCATACAATATTCAAATCTGAAGACAAGAATATGTCTAGACTTGAACCTTTTCAGTTGCACAAAGACTCTTACAATAGCTTCCTATATGACGTATAATATATATTCATTACATTACAATTTCGTCTATCACATGTTACTTTTATGGCTAGTGTACTTCTTTGTTCTGCTACGTTTTTGTGTACATTATAAAGTTTAACATTTGTGCACACTATTACTTCATATGGATACTGTTTTTATTTCCGATGTATTTAAATGGGCTTTTATATACCAATAACATGGATATTTATGTATCATATTCATCTATCGACATCTAATCAGCAGAGAAAGGATTAAATGATTCGCATACGCATGCACTATAGGTTGTGTCGTATTTCAGGTTTGAGCACTCAAGGTTGCGCATGCGTATACGACTCAAGTTGGCCCTTTCCGTTTAAGCAGCTTCCGGTCACATGACTTCCGTTAATGACGTCCCTTGGTCACGTTATTTCCAGGTACGTATCTTCCAGTAAACAATAATAAAATAAGTTTCAACATGTCGAAGCAGCTTTGAGCTTGCTATATTAAAAGCAAAATCGACCGACCGGCCGAGGAACAATTCTGAACCTGTACGGACAGTGGTTGAGGTCGGGAGACACAGCAATAGTGATGCCATGTTACTCTGTAGTGTTATAATACCGTATAGGTTATGATATTTCCGCTGCATTCGTCCATGAGTCGGGGGGAGGGGCATGCCCAAAATTTTGAAAGTGATAAACCCAGGGAGTAGAATATGAAAAACCACCTGGGTGATTTCCTGCGGAAAAATTACTTTACCTGGTGATTTGGGTCATAATAATCGATGCACTGCCGAAATCGTATTTTTGCAAAATTTCAATCCAATTCAGTTTGTTTAATTTAATTATTTCTGTAACAATGGTGCTTAAGATCAAAGCTTTACGTATTCTATTCTATTCCAGCCCGGTACATACCACAAATACACTTAAGTATATTTCTATATATTTTGGTATTTAAATTGCCATCCTGGGTCGATCTCACCCCCATCCTATAGCTGAACAGTAGATCTCTTAGTATCAATTGTTGCCAACTATAAAATCATTCTCCTATAGAAATAACGGAGTTTGAATATGTATTCTTAGTATCATAGTTGATCTTAACACCCAGGTAACTAACAAAAATACATGTTTACCCGTTCTTGCTATATGTATCTGATTTTATTATCAGAGTCAAGCCGTACGAATCAAGGTGATTCACTGACGAAAATAAAACTTTAGAAAACAGACCAGAAATTTGCACCCCCCCCCCCCCATCCCCCCAAGTTTTACGGTCACTATATATGTAGAGACAATCCGGTATCGCAATACACCAAAATAGCAACCAGAAACACTTATTTGCATTCCAAATGCAGCAGAGAAAATCCGAGTGAAGAAATGTAAACATCTCTTACAATCACAATGCAATGCGTTTAACATGGGGTGGTTGTTGTAAAGCAGCCATATTGGGAAGAAATTCGACAAGGGAACATTTTTTCCGGTGTCTTTTGTACAAATCCTTATGACTCAAAGTTTCTCAACTTCAGCTGATATCGGGTGAACAGAGTTAACGTTTCTGTTGCTCTCCGCTGTATAAATCAGTGTAACTGAATCGGTATTTTACTTATCTACATTGGTTGAGTAGACTGGTTCCGTCCCAGATGCTCCGGCGTTTAGACGATTTTCTTCCTAATCATCTTGATCTGTTCCCTGAAATCAGATTAAAAGATTAGATTATCCATTAAAAGTTTACTCCGTTCAGACAATGGAAATGATTTTCAGTCAACATGATCGGACACATATATTTTTCAAGCCAATAAAATTACAACATTAGCCATCACTCCTGATGCGGGATAGCTTCTCTTATTGTATTGTCCTGAGTATAGGATACCGGTACGTAAGCGCTGGATAAGAGGAAGTTTGTCATTATATTTCCCTATTCTCTCTAATTGTTATTTATTATATAATTATTTATTTTAATATCTAGTGCTGCAAAAGATCATAAATTAACGAAGAAATGTACCGTGAAAGTTAAATAAAACATTGAGTTGATGGGCCGCGAAATCCGTATGGGGCTAAAACTACAATTTCAATCAAAGTTTGTCATTCAAGGCAAAGACTCAATGAGAGCGAGACGAACTGTTGGAGAACGCCGCACTTCTACTATGCGAACCTATCTAGCTGTTGTAAAGAACCGTTTGAATAATGGGCATTTTTGAATTATTTCTCGACACACCAAATAATTAATTGGTGTGAAATGATGTCAGAGATGATGCTTTATTCCCTCTGATGGCGAGAACCTTATTCGAGGGCGTGAATTGAAGGGAAATCATGGCCAAAGTATGCCTTTCAGTTACGTCTGCTTGAAAGCCACCGTTATGAAAAAAAGACTGGACAGATTGAAAATGAACTGAAAAGCTGCTATTAACGCCACGATGGCATCGCTGGTTCGGGCTCAAACATTGCCGTCATCGAGCGGCACACTAATTGTCGCGGTCTCAACCGTTCCGGAAATATGATAAACCATTCCATAACTCATGTCAGGCGCTGCCTATTAATGATATTCAAATTGGGTTCTTCGCCGTTAATATCTGTCCAACTAGCTGAAGGGAACGGTTCTCAAGAATTTAATGGGCCGATATCCAAAGCGATCGGCGTGGACGAAAACTGATTTGCTGGTCACTGATGTGTTGACATTGTTGTTCCGGACAGAAGTATCTTACAGCAGAACTGTTAGAAAGATATTGGTAATTGTTAACTCCCCAATTTTCAGAATACAAACTATGATGTTAGTTGATTATACCGTTGTATAACTGGACTCTATGGAATTACATCTTACTGCAATTTCAAATATCAAGGTCCAGGTCCTCCTCAAAGCATTTGAAATATTTGAAAAATTTATTGTGCACATCATCTCTTGTCACGCAAATAAGTAGACATTAGGATAAACAAGTCAGTTCTATGAAAACCGGCACTAGCCTGGATCAATTCAACAACAATAGATACTTTAATGTGGTGATGTTGTTCTTGAATCAATTTCCGTCTCAGATGAATAGAAATCCTGGGATTTTTTTTTTCAGGATTGAAATTTGGAGCCAGATTCTCCGTGATCCTAAAATTGCCATATAGGGCTTACGCAACATTGGGTTAATACAATTTATTTTACATTAAAGGCCAATTCACAGCCCAGAGACCGGAAAGAATTGGCGCTACAAACGGACCCCATTCACCGGCCTTTGTCTCGGTAATTGAATATGGCAGGGCGAAATCATATTTACTCAGGGCATCACAGCAGGGAGATTTTGATCTTAAAATGCGTCTTTCAGTCCGGACAGGGAAATTACATAGCACTATGGTACTGGGGAGAATATTTCCATAAAAGCTATAAAATGTTGATGAAATCGATGAGGCAGCATAATCACATATAATCTGGTTATATACTTTACTGGATCCCAAATACACTGCAACAATTTTGAGTAAAGGTTTACTTGCTTACTGTTAACATATATTTATATAGGTAGATGATAAAACTAAATATGTAAACATAACCCATTTAATGTAGATAGGCATATATTTATGTAAACGTTAAACTGAAGTACGTAAACATTTGCTTAGTCAGTAATCTAATATGGAACACGGTAAGTTTGTCTACTTAATTTAGTGAACATTTCCATGCAAAGTTATACTTATGAAAATTTGTCTACTTAATGTAGTGAACGTTTTCATGCAAAGTTATACTTATGTAAATTTGTCTATACTTAATTTAGTGAACATTTGCAGGCTAAGTTATACTTATGGAAATTTGACTGCGTAATGTAGTGAAGATTTCCATGCAAAGTTATACTTGTGGAAATTTGCCTATACTGAATGTAGTTACCGGTAACTTTTTCATGTAAAGTTTTACTTATGGAGTTTGTTATGTTTCGCAAAAGAGAACATGAAATAAAAAAAATACACATCTATGTGTGTCGTTGTATATTTATTGCACGGTTGGGGAGGGAGCACATATCATATGGTAATTTGAGTGTGAATGGAACGGTGTGCTCACGCGGAGGACGTTTTCAACGTTCAGCTAGTGGTCAAAAGCAGGGGAGACTACTCGAGTGTCTGGAGATGGCGCTGTCGTCTGCAGAGGGCGCTGTCGTCTGCAGCGTTTGTACGCCGGGAGGAAACGAGAGGCGAAGGGGCTGTGTAGGTAAATTCAGGCTGTAAATTTCTGGATTTCACAACAAGCATTATAATTTAACTCCTGAAATAACTTCTGTACTGTTCTTAATATATTATGCATGTATCAAACTGTATTTATGATCTGCATGTGTTAAACAAACGAAGATGACAAAGGATTCAATTCCAGTTTACATGGTCACTGATGGAAATCACTTCGGTCAGAGGTACATCTGGGCTGAAAAATGTCCCGCGACGAAACCTGTTTTGTAACAAACGCTCGCGTAACTTACGAGTGAGTAACTGTTTTGGTTTTGACATGTTAGACTGGGGCGAATTAAATTTCTGCCATCTTGTGACATTGGTGACGGTGTCTCGTCAAATTATGAAGGGCCGCCAATGGTGACGCTATTATGTAGGTCATAAGTTATTCGCGGCAAACTTTAACTGATTTAAGTACACCTATACTGAAATTTGTCAAGTTTATGCAAAAAACGTAAAAGTTTTACTGACTTTGTTTAAGATTTATGGAATTTTGTAAAACTGTGTCATCAGTAGGGTATGGTCACGTCATTTAGAATAGAATAGAATAGAATAGAATAGAATAGAATTTATTAACCAATCAGGTGCCCACGTGGAGCGTACAATCAATACCCCCCCCCCCCCTTTCTTTGATACAATTGATTCAAACAAACATGTACAACACACAAGAAAGTTACAAATTTCTCCAACACTGAGATCTGTTTACCATTATGAGGATCAAAGGCTAACTAGCGTTTATGAGACATGTTTATGTCACGCCTGGGATAGAAAATTGAGAGATTTTGGTTACT